>JAODAC010047365.1:0-10427 GCA_027575185.1 Mimaenictus wilsoni
AACGTGAAAAACATGTGGTGTAGACTAAACAGTTCAAAAGTTCTTTCACGTCAGACTAAATATTGATAATTTGGCGAGAAATATAAAAAAGGGCTCAAACTTGCCTCGCCGTTCACAACAGGGGTTTTAGGCGTCTCCACCAAATGTCGCATAAGGTAATACGTCTCTACCTACGGGTTTTGGCGTTAACTTTACCTTACGTTGCTGAGAGGTTTTACGTAGTTCAAAGGTGTGAGCGTTTTCTCACACGGGGGTTTTCTTACTGGGGTTTTTACTCGCTTTGATTTTTGCTATTCTCGCTCGATATGCTACCGCGTTGTACCGGGCATACTTATAAATGATGCTTACCATTTAACGATGGACATCTCTGGACCGTACGAGGACGATTCCGAGATCGAGGATGATTTCTCTGCTCGTTGGCTGGACATGGCTGTTCAAACTAAATAGGTACCTTCTCGTGCTGGTACTTCACTCATGCTGGCTAGCTAGGCTGTGAGGTGCAAGACTTTGGGGATGGCTACCCCCTTGTGCTTACGCCTTCTAAATTTGTTTCGGTTTCCTAAATTTTCATCTAATCTACACAAAACATGCCTTTGGACTAAACTTTCCAGAAGTGGTTTTCCTGTTATTTCATATGAATATCTTAATCAGCTTTTGACATTCGCGACAGAATGATTTTTATACCTAACAAAAAAAAGCCAAATCCCTCAATATCCGAAATATTTCTAGTTACAAAGTGGAACATACTTCAGAGGAATCAGAAACGGCAAAAAATATCAAAACCTGCTTATTTTATGCCTAAATAAATGCGATAAGTTCCTCATAGCTAAAAGAAATATTGAAAGGAAAACATGAGTATGTGGCGGAATCAAATGCACCAAAAGCAAATGCAAAATGCTCGATCTGGGTGTTCTTCTTATCTATTTAGGTAAGAAGAACACTATTTAGTGAGATATGTCCCTCAATAACTAGAACAATAAAGTGAAAGGCAAAATTGAAAGTCCCGAAAGGCTGCCAAAAAAGCGAATTAGCGCAGCTATAAAAAGTTTGGAAACCTCTGGCTTAAAGAATAACACGTTCAATTAATAAATTCATTTTTCAGATATAACTTCGTTTTTATTCAATTTTATTTGAAACTTGCATCGGCGATTTTTAAGACGGTAATCTTTTAGAAAATCAAAAAATTGTGTATATTCCCCCTTGCAATATAAAGCAAATCGAAAGTATCTTAATTTTAAAGTTAATTTAGCCTAGGATAGGTTAACTGAGATTAATTTAATATATGAGTGTTAAGATAGAATTCGTGAATTTATATTAACTTACATAAGTTTATTATAATTTAATTATTATTATAATTCTATTAATATTTAATCATTATTGTAACCATTTTAAGTTGTAGGTTATTTAAGATGAGCAATCTTGCTTAAGTTAGGTTAGGTTCATTTTTTTAAATAACCTTTTTTTTACTGAACTGGAATGCGACCATCGATGAAAGATTTTCACTTGTTAGATTTTGACCGGATCGAATTACTTCTTATATTTATTCTCTAAATAACGTTAGCGAAGAATTGCAGTAATCGAAAGAGAAAATAATATTGCTCCCAACCGGATTTAAACCTGCAACCTTGGCAAATCTTGTATGGTGCGAATGCACACAATCTATCATACTCAACATAAACTTATCAAATATTTCAAACTTATCAAATTATAAATGAACTACAAGAAATTTTAAAGAGCATCTGTAGGTTTTAGGACTTTTTGAGTTATTTAAGGTCATTTTGTTATTTTATATTACACTGGATAACTCCAATGTTGTTTGTTCTCATAGTTGGTATTCCCTTATTTTAAGCCACTTTAGACTATGCAGCGACCGCCGTGATCTTAGCAAAACATAAAAATGTCTTTAGCACAAAGTCCCCATAGATTACCAAGGAAAATACTATTTTCTAAACCGTAACTATTCCACGCCTGGACTTAACATTGTTCTGACGTAGGACGTATTCATTGGCGTTAAGTAATTGAAGCTAGCTCGATAAGTACTATCGGCAAAATGTTTTGAAACTTTCTATTATGCCCATAGGAAATGCTCATTTTTTAGCCGGTAACTTCCGACACTGCTTTTTCTCATAGCTCGTTGCAAATTTCAAGGGCGAATCTAAATATATTTTTATAATTAAGCTAGTCCATGGAGAATTAGTACAGTGAAACAACTGATGAGGTGAAAAATTGTGCTAGAACGCACTGCCGCGCGGGGATACCACTTTAAGGAATTATATTACGTTTGAAGTTTACATTATTGTTTCCTTTTATTTTTAACTTTATAAGATTCACTAGTTATATTTCATGATTTCTAGGAACTTTATGGGTACTTTTTGGTAATTTTAGGGTCTTAACGGCATTTAAATGTTATTTTGCCATTGACATCGCATTGCGTTTCATTTCTGTTTTTTATTTATTTAGTGTTTAGTTACTGTGGGTCGGATTAGTACATTTCTGTTAGTTAGATCAATGTTGAAAATTTTATGGTCGGCATCCATTTTTAACTGGTATAGTTAAAATCAACTAAACCAGAAATAATAAACGAACATTTGGATGACCGATATAACGTCGTTTAGGCAGTGGAGAGCTCCCATCGTCGCCAAGAGAAAGGGATACCAATGTCATCACTACACTATAGTGGCTCATTTGAAATTGGTAAAAGAGACCAATATATTGTCATAGGTTGTCAACTATTGTAATATATGTTTGCATTGTTTTTTTTTATACTTTTTTGAAAATGTATTTCTAATATACATATAAGCTTAGTTAGAGATCATTATTATATGTTTATTTATGGTAATTTCTTAAGGTATTCTGTGTTTAAAGTAAACAATTTTGCTTACAGTTAATTGATACAAATAAAGATGGCGCCGTCTCCATCGATGAATTGGTCCAATGGTGCACACGTGACGAGAACGTCGTGAGCTCGTTGGACACCCTCGATACAGTATTGTGATTTCTTTCCTATTATTCATGTATTAATTTCCTTCAGTTAATGCATGAAATTTAAAACCAAAACTAAAGCAAAATTATTATAAACCTAAATATAAAATATCTAAATAACTAACACCAAAGACTAAATATTGCTACTGTGGAATATCAACTGTCAAGTGTCATCCGTCAACTGTAAGTGTCATCCTTGGAGGCCTCAAAAACGGTTAGGATCTTTAAATGTACTATAAACAAAAAAAAAACTTAAATATAAATGATAAAACGCGAAACGAAATACAAACACGAAATGATAAAATTTATCGTTGTTTAATTTGGGGTCAAACTATTTAAATATTTTTGTCATGATTACTACATGATACGAAAGGAATTCTAAGCTTCATCTTTTTTTCTTTCACTTGTATATATTTTCTAATAGTTAATTAGAATTGCTTATTTTCATAAAACTTTAAACGTTCAAAGAATGCAAAAAAACTGAAAATTCGATTGAAAATTCAAATTTTCGCTATGAATTCTTCAATCCTGACTCAACTTTAATAATCCTGTTACTTGTAGATAAAATTCTATCAAATCTTCCTCAAATAAACAAGAGAGATATATTTAGTGTAGAATATAGAGTAAATTTGCTGTTGTGATTCTTCTTCAAGAATAAATCTTTCATATTTTTCCGATTTCGAAAATTTGCATACTGTCAGAAGAGATTCGAATAATTGGGAACAAGATAAAATATCATTTAAGAATGAACCGTATCAAACAAAAATAAACGATCTAATTCAGAATATGGAATTGTGCGTAGATTTTGATAAACAATAGAAAATTCGAGGTTAGACTAACAATAAGAGGTTAGAAATCGAATAGTGACGGTTCTGAAATGGGTTAAATGTTTAATATTAATTCATAATCATAAATCTGATGAAATAAAACTAAACTCACTCTCTGTGACCCAGTTGGATGTTAAAAAAAATGTTGCATTCGAATTTTACATTTTATTCTTGTTGTCAAGAAATTTGTACCTACTTCTATTGCCTATATGTACGTTAATAAAATATTCTAAACACATAAACATCAATGCTCACATTTTATGTAGTGTTTGTGTAAGTTAATAACAACATCAACGGGATACCAACGGAATAACATGACCAGAAACAGAATGGAAATTGATAAAACACGTTTTGTGATCTTTTCGTTGATGTTCCAAAGCTTTGTTTTGTTTTCTTTTTTTGTCCTGTACCCTTTATTCTGTCATAGAACGTGAAAGTTTTACAGCTTTCCGTCCGGCTCTTGTTGTTTGTGCGCCTGTTATGACAATTTATGATAGCATAATGCTGGTTTTCACATCAGGTTGAATTATTTTGAGTTGGGTATTTTTGTGACTTGAAAGTAGCAATTTGGTGTAAGCGCGATGGCGTACGGCTTTCGCGGAAACTGGAAACTCGGCACCAACGCATTCGCCGAGATATGCTACGAAAATATAGGGGTCGAGAGAGAATCAGCAGGAAAGGGTCGAAACGGTTTTAATAAACCAGACGCGACTTGCAAGACTAGACCCGCACCACGGGTAGACCAAATGGATTTAATTATTAACACAAGCTGCCACCAATTTTCGCTCTCATTTTGATTTTAATTCGCTAATTTTACTTTACGTTTTGTTGGCGGCGCAATTTCATCGCCCAGAAGTATGTCAAAAATACGACTTTCATAACACTTCATAAGTGTACTTTAATTTAATTTTCATTTCGTTTCGACATTGTTGAATTTGAATGTACATAAATATTTTCATAATTTTAATGGCAATAGTCTTCCTCAATGTGAGCTCAATTTATTCCAAACTTACTTAAAACCTAATTTATCAATCATTCACTTAACCTTGTGGCGAATAAGCTCTAATATAGCCATAGTGACACAAGTGCCTAGGATGGATATAGGCGAATGCGACTGATAATTGTGATGTCTACCTCTTAAGTCATTTGGAGTCAATAGTTTTAGGGTAGATCGAACTATCAACAAGTTCACTAACTTGTGGAGCGTTCGATCTACTCTGATTTATTGAATCCAAAATAACTTGGGACATAACAATACAATTTCAGTCGCCTGTAGGCTACCTAGGTTGGATAGGATGACCTTGTCCCACTAGGGGTAGGAAACATCGATACATCTGTGTCTGTTGTCTTAAAGTACGACCCATAATCAATCTAATCGAACCTAAGCCTTTACACATCCCAAGCCAACCTAACCTAAGCTTACTTCACCCAACCTAAGCTAATATTGCATAATTAAATCTTAGTCAACCCAACTACACCAAACCAAATCCAAACAAAGCCAACCTAAGCCAACCTGTACCACCCTAACCCAACCAAACCTAACCCGATCTAAACAAACATAAACCAACCTAACCAAAATGATCGAAATTGGTCCTAACGAAACATAACCTAATTCAACTTATCCCAAGCTCACCCAAACTAATCGAAAATATCGAACCTAACCTAAACCTAGCATAACCTAGGTCACCTTATCCCACCCCAACCTAACCAATCCCAACCTAAACCGACTTAAACAAACCTTAATCAACCTAACCGAAGAAAACCTTACGAAACAGCCCAACTTAGCCCAGCCTATAATAACCTATTTCAACCTAACGGAATCTAACCAAAACTAATCAATCCTAACGAAACATAACCTCAATCCTAATTAGAAAATAAGCTATAATATAGCCATAGTGACACAAGTGCCTAGGATGGATATAGGTGAATGCGACTGATAATTGTGATGTCTACCTCTTAAGTCATTTGGAGTCAATAGATTTAGGGTAGATCGAACTCTCAACAAGTTCACTAACTTGTGGAGCGTTCGATCTACTCTGATTTCTTGAATCCAAAATAACTTGGGACATAATAATACAATTTCAGTCGCCTGTAGGCTACCTAGGTTGGATAAGATGACCTTGTCCCACTAGGGGTAGGAAACATGGAAACATCTGTGTCTGTTGTCTTAAAGTACGACCGATAATCAATCTAATCGAACCTAAGCCTTTACACATCCCAAGCCAACCTAACCTAAACTTACTTCACCCAACCTAAGCTAATATTGCATAATTAAATCTTAGTCAACCCAACTACACCAAACCAAATCCAAACAAAGCCAACCTAAGCCAACCTGTACCACCCTAATCCAACCAAACCTAACCCGATCTAAACAAACATAAACCAACCTAACCAAAATTATCGAAATTAGTCCTAACGAAACATAACCTAATTCAACTTATCCCAAGCTCACCCAAACTAATCGAAACTATTGAACCTAACCTAAACCTAGCACAACCTAGGTCACCCTAACCCACCACAACCTAACCAACCCCAACCTAAACCGACTTAAACAAACCTTAATCAACCTAACCGAAGAAAACCTTACGAAACAGCCCAACTTAGCCTAGCCTAGAATAACCTATTTCAACCTAACGGAATCTAACCGAAACTAATCAATCCTAACGAAACATAACCTCAATCCTAATTATAGAATAAGCTCTAATATAGCCATAGTGGCACAAGTGTCTAGGCTGGATATAGGCGAATGCGACTGATAATTGTGATGTCTACCTCTTAAGTCATTTGGATTCAATAGATTTAGGGTAGATCGAACTATCAACAAGTTCACTAACTTGTGGAGCGTTCGATCTACTCTGATTTCTTGAATCCAAAATAACTTGGGACATAATAATACAATTTCAGTCGCCTGTAGGCTACCTAGGTTCGGTAGGACGACCTTGTGGTATGGAAACATGGAAACTTCACACACCATATCTCTTCGACAGATAATTCGATAACTAAAACTTGTAATCAGCAGACGTTTAAAGTTAGTGACTTTATGTATTTGGACGCGAAGGATAACGGTGTAGAGCCGCATATTCTGCTGATTGAACGTCTCTGGCCGAATCAGTAAGGGCAGATGCTCTACGACAATAATTATCTATGCCCGGCTGAGACGTATCATTTGTCGTCGAAGAAGTTTCTTGAAATGGAGGTGTGCAAAAGTGATGCGCTGGAGGATCAGTGAACCAGTGAACCTTAAAATTCACCATTTGGGTACACCAAATCTTTTCCAATGTGATCGTCACCTTCAATTTTCCGAAATTATTGCCACTCGTACCCCAGACGCATCGTCGACATATACAACGAGCTTTAGACCTCTACAACCATGGCTCACAAGATCACATAACTTAGTTCCCCTTTCTAATCGAATTCCATCCGCGTGTGCTCATCAGATGATATCCCTCCCTTAATAGGTTCTAGCATCTGCAGGTCTTCCGCCGATATGGGTAAATTGCATCTTCGCAATACCACCCCCGAAACTATTTGAATCATCACCAGGATTAGTCCCACTACGTGATTCCTTGAGGTGGTGTTTCAACGTCTAAGCCGGAGTGATCCCAAGCTCCGAAATTCCCGCAGCACAAAATGTCAAACATCCTACTCCGGTCTTTATCAAGAGCCATATCAATTAATTTCGCTGACAGTGAAGGGGAAGAGTGTGGCGAGTTAGCTATAACCTGGCCTAGCCTTACTGACACAAAAACCTATGATCGACTGCGATTGTGATGTCAACTTCAAGTCATTTGGAGTCAATAAATTTAGTACATATCTAACTCCCCACAACCTAATCTAATCTATTTTATATAATCTAACATTACCCAATCTAACCTAATATATTCTATCCTAATCTGACCTGAGATAATGTAACTTAATCTTTGATATTCTAATACAACCTACATTAAACTTTTTTGATCAAATCGAACCCAATCATATCTAATCGAACATAAGGTAAGCTAATCTAATCTAACTAACATAACTAAACCTAACCCAACTTATACTAACCTACCTTAATTTAACCCAAGGTACTTTAATTTAAACACCCAACCCAACCTATCCGAATCAAACCGAACCCAACGTAAACGAACCCATTCCATACCTGTTGAAAACGGCGAGGCTAATAGGCAATAAAAAAGGGCATAAAGGAAAAGGTATCCGGTGTCTGGAGCCGAATGCACATTTTTGGGGCTTGACAATTTCTAGCTATTGATTACAATAGATTAGTAACGGTTGATGCCAAAGTTTTTGGAAACTCAGCCGTTAGACGCATAAATTTGTGGCGGGCGAGACGAGTCCGACTGAGAGCAATAAATCTTGGGGGTGAAAGCGACGCTGGCTGACATGTTAGGCGTATCAGCTAGCTCATGGGTGGTCTATAGACGTGGACAAGTGACGGACCACCAGGAATTCCGTGCGGAAAAGAGAGGCACCAGTGTTGCATCCCAATTGGACGGGGGTGTGCTTATTTTAGTCACTACGTCGATTTGTTGGAGGAATTTCTCGTGGTGGGAAGTTGGTGGGAGTGTGTATATGTTTAGTTTTAGGATTTTTGTAAATAAAAATTCAGTTATTACTCAAACTTTGCAGCGTCAACAACTTCTTCCTCGACTTATACATTGGAGGGGTAGTCCAGCCCTGCATTTATTTGTTTGGATGCTTTTGTATCATTTTCCGAGTCTTCCTGCGTGGAATTCGGTGGCGACCTTGGTCTTTTGAGTCCGCCTATCTTCGGTTCTAACCCTACCTTGGTCGAGCGTGGCCTTGGTATTTTGGCGGTTCTGAACAATACCCATTCTAATTTAACTTACACCAAATTAGCATTTAACTCACCAATCTCCCCCCCCCCCCTGGGTATAGGTTAGGTTATTTTTATTGAGGTTTATGGCAAGCTTTTATAACCAGATTGACCAATCCTTCTGGGCCTTACCAGAATCATATCCTCGCTTGGCGATCTCCTATCCTGGACCTGATAGTCTCCTCAGTGTCTAACATCCACATTTTCTCGTTCTTCCGGGGCGATGTTCGCAGTGCTTCTCTAAGCTCTTTTCCGTTCACCTTCGTGCGGCACCATCAATTTCTTCATTGCCACTGTAAGTTCACAAGTGCACTCTCGATTCTGTGGATGTATTCTCTGAACCTGTTACTGCGCCAGATACAAATTCATTTCTCCGCGTTGTCGTTCTATCTATGCATTCCCTTCTGAAATATGGTTATAGTTCTCTGTGCGTCCTCCTTTCATCCCTCGTACCTGTGTGTATGTTGTCTGTAGTTAAAGTACGATTACAGTAGTAAGGCCAGTACCTCAGCCGCAGCGCTGGGAACGAACCGACGTAACCCAACCACGGTTAGCCGACATAACCTAATTCAAGTCAACCTAACTTAACCCAACCTAAGCTAACACTCCATAATAAAACTTTTTTTCTTTTTATTGCGGTTTGTGGAAAGCTTTTATAGCGTGAGTGTGGGACTGACAAATATCTTGACCTGACCTACCCGAACTATAACCATATCCCCGCTTAGCATTCTCCGACCCCCGAATTCGCCCTCAAAGATATTACATCAGGATAGGTGCCCGGACCTTATAGACCCTATTTCGCGCTCAACACGCTCCTTGCGACTATATTCCATTTCTCTTCCGATTCTAATATTCCTCTCCCTAGATCCTCTCGGACGATGTCTGCAGTTTCTCTGAGCATCCTTCATTCTGCTTCCTATCTGTCGCAAGACTTGAGTGTGTGCGCGGAGTCGTCAACTTCCCCGTTGCCGCAGTACCTACAGTCAGAGGTCGCTGCCTTACCGATTCTGTGTAAGTATTGCCCGAACTCGCAATGACCTGTCAACAGCTGGGCCAGATAATAATCAATTTCCCCTTGTTGACGCTCAACCCAAGCCTTTACGTTGGGGACAAATCTCCCAGTCCACGCTGGTCGCTCTTCTTCCCACTCCTTCTGTCATCGGGCTAAAGTTCTCTCTCGAACCTTCCCTTTTCTTCCTTCAAATCTCTCTCCTCGCTGATGCCTTAAGGTGCACTGGTGGGATTGTAGCCAAGCCTTCAGCCGCGGCGGTGGACACGGTGCGGTAGCAGCGCGCAACACGTAAGCCCCCACCCCTCAGGCTGCTCCTCATGATCTCACGATTTCTCGCGGCTCTTGTTCCTTGCTCTTAGACGGGCACTGCATAGAGAAGCTTCGAAGCGGCAACTGTCGCGAGGACGTGGCGGGTTGTCTCTGCAACCCCTCCGATGTTCGGGAGAATTCTTGCGATGCTGGTTTGTGCCAACTTCACCCTGCCTACTGCAGGACGGGTATGATCCGAGTAGTTTCTGCCTACTTCCATTCCTAGAAACCTGAGGGTGTGCCCTATTGGTATTGTATGTTCTCCGAAAGTGAGTGTTTCCTCGCCCGTTCTACCTAGACTTCTAGTCGACAACCACGCTGCTTTCCATAATAAAACCTAACTCACCCAAACCCAACCAAACCTAACTTGTTCCAACCTAAACAAAATAACGATACGGGACTCATCCGAGGCCCCGTAATCGGAATGAGAACACTCTAAACAAGTGTCCGAAAATCAATT
>JAODAC010047376.1:0-10424 GCA_027575185.1 Mimaenictus wilsoni
TTAAAACGGCCCGAAAACGCCAAAAAAACGCACTATATCATCGAAAAAATTGCATTTAGTGTGATTTAACCTTTAATATTTAGACGATTATTTATTAAATATGTCTAATTGTAGGTTTAAATTAAAATAAAATAGATTATAAACTTTATTATCGTAAAATATCTCACAAAACCCTAAATTAAAACGCCTTAAAGCACCTCACAAACGCGTTGAATCATCTTACAATTAGAAACGCCTAGAGTCGCGTCCAAAACGCTTTAAGCATGAACATAACCTTAAAATTTTCGCCGCACATTGAAATAGAGCGACGTCGACGAGCAGTGGAACAGTAGCAGCTTCCACAACGACAAGATTTCGCATCAATATCACGAACGTTCAATTATCAAATTATGCAAATGCCGCCCAAGTAACGCGTGGTTTGTTTCAATATGCGCCTCAACTCAACGCAACGCTAATGCTAACGCTCTTGTTGCGAAGGAAAAGGGTTGTGCGTTCTCGAGGCCCACGCAAGGCGGCCGGCGCCGGCGGTTCAACTGTGTAGGAAAAGGGCCCTGATTCAATTAGGTGATTATTTAGTCATTCTGTGTGCATTCCGTGCCAACAATTGCACAGTTCGAGCTTGAAAACGAAAATATTTAATTTTATTAACACTAACAATAAGTATTCCACGTTGCGTTGCCTTGAATTCAATATTAAGATGTTTTACATTGTTTTATTTTATTATAGTTTAATATTAACTTGTTTACTTGTATGTTTAACGTAACTTAAATAAATTAATGTTATTTTAAATAAATTTGAAAGTCAACAATTTTTTCTTAACTTTTATTTGATAAATGTTCGATAAACGTTTTTATCAGGCCTTGATGGAGTGTAATGTCCCTGTGGCGGTCACTAACTGTGGTTCCCGTATGAAGTACGAACAAATATCAACATCCGCCGTAATCCTAATCATCATCCTAATCGGACATAAACATCCCGAATGCTGAGGCGTGCAAATTGTCGCCGCGAGAACGTGATTCTCGCATTTCTGCGTTGACAAACAAAGGATTGGTCGTGTTATCACATCGATTTTTGATGCTCTTCTCCTATATATAGTCGTACTATTCCCTAGAATCGGCAGCCCATCGTTATCTGCGGGTCTGACATTAGTAGCCGTCACCAGCGAATCCATCGTCATCAGATGGTCCGTCGCCAGAATTCGTCGTCATCGGCAGTTCGTCATCGAGAGCCCGCTACCGAGAGTCCGTCACCGGCAGTCTGCACTTGCGAGTCCACCGTCATGAACTACTCCGTCACCAGAATCCGCTGTCATCGGTAGTTCGTTAACGAGAGCCCGCCACCGAGAGTCCGTCACCGGCAGTATTCACCTGCGAGTCCACCGTCATCAAATAGTCCGTCGCCAAAATCCGCCGTCATCGGCAGTTCGTCAATGAGAGCCCGCCACCGAGAGTCCGTCACCGGCAGTCTTCACCTGCGAGCCCACCGTCATCAACTAGTCCGTCGCCAGAATCCGCCGTCATCGGCAGTTCGCCAACGAGAGTTCCTCACCGACAGTGAGCTATCTAGGGACTAATCGCACTTCTGTAACTCTAACATAAAAAAGCCAGTTAGAGTATTGATTAGCAGGTTCTGAGTCCCCGAAAGAATGTTGTTAAGAACAAGGAAAGATAACATTTTCAGAGGACTGCAAGTCGACAGCTACCCGTTGTCTGAAGGGTAGAAAAGCGAGAACACTTGAGGAAATTTGATGAACAACTTTACATTTTCTGGTACTTAAAAACGTACTTCGAGTTATAATTTGATTCTCAATGATGACCTGACATGAACAAACTATAATAGACAATTTACAATAGACTTGGGATTCAATATATGCTTGTAGATTAATATAATTCACAACTGAACATGTTGTCACATTAATCGACAGAGGGCCACATTGCTCATTATCACTCGTGAAGACACTAGCACTTGCGCCGACATACACACGATGTAGCGACATTCTTCCTATCGTTGCAGATCAATGGTTCCCTTCGTTATCAGACGATGTCATTTTTATCTCGCTTTTGATGTCTGTCTTTCTGAGGCGAGCTGCTCAGCTATTCGCCTGATGTACGCCGCTATCGTTATGTCCGATGAACTACCGATGTCATGTATTGTCCGCGTCTGAAGAACTACCTCTAGGAGTCCTTATTTCTATGGTATCCTTACTTAGGGACCCTTGCGCCTGCACCTCTGATATCACGCTCTTCTACTTGTCTCTATCTACAGACAACGGGTAGGTGTCGACTTGCAGTCCTCTGAAAATATTTTCTTTCCTCGTTCTTAACAAATATGTTGCTCTTTGATTTCTAGTTTAAAACTGGACTTGCCACACTTTCTTAGGTATGTGGCGACAATCGCATACACCGAAACCTCGCCAGTACCATCAGTCAGTCAATTCTGGACTCCGGCCATGACAGCCATCATCACCTGCGACGCCATCTTCAGCAGCCAGCCGTCTTTCGCTGGAGGCCATCGCCAACAACGAATTCACCATCACCTTCACCCAGTCAGTCTTAGTCAGTTCGACATCGAAGTCCACCAACAGCGACGAGCCCGACACCAGCTGCCGCCACCAGAGAGTCCGCCGTCACCGAGAGTCTTCACAGTATCCCTCACCGGCCGTCTCCGCCGACTACTCCGTCGCCGGCAGCCGCTACCAGTGATTTCGCCACTGGTCTTCTTCATCTGCCACTCCGAAGTCCTCCAAGACGTGCTCCGACGACCAGCGCCAGCCGTTCACTTCCACCTGCTGCCTCCCTGGATCTCCACGCTAATCTCCTTCATTTACTTATTTCATTTCATGTATTATGGTACAAAAAATCCCACAGGTATAAAAATCACTTTCTTCGAGTGTCTTTTTGTTTCTTGTCTTGTCGTGTCGTTTTGTGTCTTTTTGATGCCTCTGAAGTATGTGTTGCCGTAGAATTATTTCCTTCAGCTATTACGCTTCAGCTTATCCCACTGTTTTCGGTCTAAAATTCGCAAGCTCGGGCAATCTTTGTGCGTCCAATTTCCCTGAAACAAGCTTTCTTGCTCTAGCTATTATTGTTACTTCTTGCACCTCCATTGTGACTCCTAGAGGCCAACCTATGAAGCTTTTTTATGCAATATCTTGAACAAAAATGTAAAAAAATAAACCGGGGTCTCACCGTGGCGCAGTTGGTAGCGCGTTGGGCCGGTATCCCAAAGGTCGTCGGTTCAAACCCGGTCGGGGGCTACATATTTTCTCTTTGCGTGTTAAATTTCAATTTCAATTAATTCATTTCTTTGTACATTTATTAATTGTACTAAATGATTACTTATGGACAACTATATGGACAATTTACATGGGGTGTTTTGCGTACTCCTATATACACCGCAAAAAAAGTATCGTCCACAAGCAAGATATTAAAAATCAATATACCATTAAAGAGACTATAAAATAGAGTATATGCTGAAATAATTCACATTGAATACATTTGACTCTTTCATATCAACAGCAAAGGGTAAATTCTACCTCTCATAACTCTGATTACAAATCAAGAAATGCAAATGTATCTACTGATTATGAATCCGGAAGAGTTAAGATATCCCTTTGTTATCCCACTGATTTCGGTCTAAAATTCGCAAGCTCGGGCAATCTTTGTGGGTCCAATTTTCCTGAAACAAAAATGTAAAAAAAAAACCGGAATCTTCGTGGCGCAGTTGGTAGCGCGTTGGGCCGGTATCCCAAAGGTCGCCGGTTCAAACCCGGTCGGGC
Source organism: Mimaenictus wilsoni (assembly GCA_027575185.1). Taxonomy (NCBI): domain Eukaryota; kingdom Metazoa; phylum Arthropoda; class Insecta; order Coleoptera; family Staphylinidae; genus Mimaenictus; species Mimaenictus wilsoni. The sequence goes on from JAODAC010047376.1 coordinate 3,779, forward strand.
GCATCAAATTTTCTCTTTTTCTGTTAAATTTCAATTTCAATTAATTTATATCTCTGTAAATTCACTAATTGTGCTAAATGATTACATGTTTTTCTTTGATACGTCAATGCTAGCTAGTCTGGGGTCGTTCATACAAGACTGTATGATAGTAGTTGTGTGAATGAGTTAGGAAAAAAATCATTACTAAGTACTTTCTCTCAAATATATAAGAAAAAAACGTTTCACTTGATATTTTTAATGTAGAGTTATAAAAATAAAAATAAAATGTCTTTCGAAGCTTTCTTTATCGGACAGAAGAAGATTGACTTATTTAAATAACGATCTTTGTGCGTCCAATTTCCCTGACACAAGGTTTCTTGCTCTAGCTATTATTGTAACTTCTTGCATCTCTACTGTGACTCCTCGAGGCCAACCTATGAAGCTTTTTTATGCAATATCTTGAACAAAAATGTAAAGAATAGACCGGGGTCTCTCCGTGGCGCAGTTGGTAGCGCGTTGGGCCGGTATCCCAAAGGTCGTCGGTTCAAACCCGGTCGGGGGCTACAAATTTTCTCTTTGTGTGTCAAATTTCAATTTCAATTAATTCATTTCTTGGTAAATTCATTGCACTTTCTCTCAAATATAAAAAAAAAACACATTTCACTTGATATTTTTAATGTAGAGTTATAAAAATAAAAATAAAATGTCTTTCGAAGCTTTCTTTATCGGACAGAAGAAGATTGACTTATTTAAATAACGATAAACTGCGTTTGAGTAGCATAAAATTGCGTCGGTAACGTGACAAACTAATGGGTTTTCATAATAATTGTCATGCATCAAATCACATCCGAATTGTCCAACCTACTTACAATTAGTGACATCCATCCACTTGCTTGCTTATTGTCAGCGACATCGACTCGCCGATTGTTGGCTACTCGTCGTTTACTTGTTAATAAACCCAAGTAGGTAACGCCGAGAAAATGTTTTTCGCCGCGCATTACTTAAGCCACTCATTTCGCTACTTAACACCGGCGACATTTCCGGTGTTTGCACTACGCACTACTACTCACTGCACTCCTAGGCTGATAGTAAAAAAAACGGTACATTTCTTCGCCTGGATGATTTTTCCATTTGACGAAATTCCTTTGTTTTTGTGCCGTGTGCTCGCTCTAGCTATAGCTACAGCTAGGCGAGCGAGCGAGCTCATCCTGCGCATTTTATTTTCACAGCGTTTTTATGGTTTTATAGTTACATAAAAAGCCTTTTACGGTCAGCGGCGAGCGAAGGAAATTTTTAGGTTATACATATCGTCCGTCGGCGGTGGAGAATGTATGTGATGCATGTGGGAGTTTGAGGATATTGCCGCCTTCGCATGAAACATGGCCGTCCAAACAAGCACCGCACCGCACCGATGCTTCTAGTATTGCAACCTATGCTGCCGCCTCCGGACGTGGACGGCGGTACAGTAGGGCGATTTGTAGAAAAATGCGTTAAAAATCGACGCAGCGATTTGAACGATTAAAGCGACTTAAATGCATTTCAAGTTTTTATCATTGATTTTACTGTGTTTAGAATAATACTACCAAAATTAATGTTATACCATTAGTTAGCACAACTCTTCTGCACTCATTATCAGTTATTAAATTTCAAAATTTCTTTTTTCAACATAGAGTAATCAAGGGTTGACTTTACCCTTTCCAGTCGATATGAAGGAGTAAAATGTATTCAAAGGGACATACTTCAGCACATTCTCTATTTCATTATCTATCCAACGGTATATAGATTATAATTATTTAGTGTGTGGGCGAGCTTTATTTTGGGCTGAATATACAATCGCGCCGTAGATTGCATGTAAATTGTCCGTATACGAATTGCGACAGCGTGTCATTTTGTCGGCGCACCTTGGGTGAGTACAAACGTAGGGCAAAGGAGTTGCGACTATATGGACAATTTACATGGGGTACTCTGCGCGCTCCTATATACACCGCAATAAAAATATCGCCCACAAGCAAGATATTAATAGTCAATATACCATTAAAGAGACTATAAAATAGAGAATATGCTGAAGTAATTCCTATTGAGTCCATTTGACTCTTTCATATCAACAGCAAAGGGTAAAGTCTACCTCTCATAACTCTGTTTGAAAATCAAAGAATGGAAATGTGTCTACTGATTACTAATCCGGAAGAGTTAAGTTATCTAATGGTGTACTAATTATTCTGGTGGCGATATTCTAGATATGGAAAAATGCACGATAAAGAGACGCAAAATTTACAGTTTTTCACGTTTACGCGACGCCGTGTCTATTTTTGACGCTTTCTCTGGAAATCGCTCCCCTGGGCGGCGGTTGCAGCCGGTGGCGGCGGCAACGGCGTCCAGCAGCAGCGAGGATTAATGAGGACGTATCTCAAAGAGAAATGGGGATTTATCGCCACATATCTGCCGCTTTATTAAGATTTATACAGCTAGCTCCAATTGCTCGAGCAATAGCGCTGTGGTTAGGTTGGGTTAAGGTGGTCATAGGTGTCTATTCATAGGAGGAAATATCTCTTCCTATGAATACCGCGCCATAATTGATGAAAATGTAAAAAGAAAACTCTTACAAATTTAATTTTATTAGATTTTTCTTGTGAACGTATTACTCTTACATCTACCAAGTCAGAAGACAGTTTCTTTCCTTTGAAAATAGTGTTAATCAATAGCTAAACTCTCTAAGGAGATCCTCTGAAATTTTCAAATTGATAGTGGTAGTATTTAAAAAGATATGGCTTATAAAGTTTATACAAATATATTATGTTAAAAATAATTGCACTGTTTCACTCTAGCAACCTTGTTTTTTCGAACTTGCGTACACGATTAAGGAAATTCTACTAGACGCATCAGACTGAGTGATACCTCATTCTATACATAGTTAAATTATCCAGAATATGACGTAGACATTTTTTAAGAAATGTATATATTTATATATTACATCCCTGGTTAAAAATCAAATTTATGTTCAAAAAACTCACTTTCAATTTGAATCTGCATAAAATTATACAATTTTATTATATCATAGAGAAAACTCGACGTCATATTCAAGAATATTTTATGCTATTTGCAGAAACGTTTTAGTTTTTCGATTCCGATCAAAATTGAAGGGGATAGAGTGTACGCAGCTACAAAAAAGGAGAAATTGCGCTAATGTTCAGAGGACAACGACAATTTTAAAAATAAATATCGTTTTTCAATATTGCGTACACAACTGAGCAAATTCTACTTAACCGATTTAGTTGAGTAAAGGCTTTCCTTATAGGCAGTAAAATTCTCTAGAATATGACGTCAATTGTTTTTCGAAAAAGTGTATATTTACATATAATTTTCCTAATTATAAATTAAATTTATGTGCGACAAACGCATTTTCAAATTAAATCTGTATGAAATCAAACCATTTTAAATATATCTAAAGAAAACTCGACGTCATATTCAGGAAAATTTAATAAGCTTTGCAAAATTATTTTAATTTTCCGATTGTACTCAATATTAAAGGCGCTAAAGTGTACGCAGTTGAATAAATCGAGAAATTAATGCTATATAAAGTGGTCGGTGATGACTATAAACGTACATATGTTTCGATTATTGTTATATCTGAAAATAACTTGTAAAAGATAGTCAGAACTAAAGAATAGTCGAGAAGGAAAGGAAGTTCTGTCTCCTCTGCAGCATCTGTTGCCCATGCTGCAAAGCAAACAAGAAAAGTCATTACAAAAAAAAAAAGTTACATCCACTTTAAGTTCAGCCAAGAAATATAGGAGTAAACTTGCTAATAAATATGTCAAAAGGTAACATGAACCACTCGGCATTAAAAGTAATTATTATCATAATTCAGATGCATTGACGTGGCCGAGTAATTTTATCGATTATAAAATGCCCGAGCGGCCAGAGAGAGGATCCGAGATGGACGAGCGAATTGCCGGACGAGGGATGTTAATGGACATACTCTCTGTTGATGCTTTTATCCTCTGAACGCTTCACAACTGCATTGTGCTCAGGTTGGGTTCAGGTGGTCCCTGCTGGCTGCGAAGCAAACCGACCACTCGTTCAATTCGTGAAGAAGCAACAACAACAACAAGAAGAAGAAGAAGACGAAGAAGAAGAAGGAAGAAAAAATACAAGAGGTGTATTTATTATTTGCAAATTCGTATGAGCCAATGGCGTCGCAGGATGGGCAAGAAATTGATGTCTGTGAACGACGGCAAAGAGCCAATGATGGGATGGTTAAAGGGCTATATGCTTAAGTCGAGTTAATGAACATGACTTTACGAGCCACAAAAACGAGCCTCAAACACCTCCCAACATGCGTCTTTAAACGCGCTTCGAGTTAACAAGGGTTCTAATTTAATTAGCTTTAAAGTAAGTGATGGTTGTACTTTTATTTTTTTATTTCTGTAAATGTACTTTTTTACTTTTGGTTTTTTGGTCTTTTCTGAGTTTAAGTTCATTTACCAGGTGAAAAGATCGTTTTTTTTTCTTGGGAAATACTGTGCATCAATAGTTAAACTCTTTAAGAATTTCCTCTAAAATTTTCCAATTGGTAGTAGTAGTATTTAAATAGTTATAGCTTATATAATGTTCATAAAAATATATTGCGTTAAAAATACTTGCATAGTTTCACTCCTTGTCAAACGACATCGTTTTCCGACCTTGCGTACACGATTAAGAAGATTATGCTGGATTGAATAGACTAAATGATAACATATTTTATAGACAATAAAATTCTCTAGAATATGACGTTAACTATTTTTCAAAAGAGTATATATTTATGTATAAATTTTTTAGTTATATGTTAAATTTATGTGCAAAAAGCGCACTTTCAATTTAAATCCGTACGAAGTTATGTAATTTTAACACTTTTCTGAAAAAGCTCGACGTCATATTCAGGAAAATTTTATGGTCTGTGCAAATATGTTTTGTTTTTTCACTTTCGATGAAAATTACGAATGCTAGAATGTACGCAGTAAAATAAATCGAGAAATTCAGGTCTTATAAAGAGGTCGACGATCAATTTAAACACATATATCGTTTTTCGATTTTGCGTACGTAACTGAGCAAATTCTGCTAAACCGATTTAGATAAGTAATAGTTCATATTATAAACAATTAGATTCTACAGAATATGACGTTAATTGTTTTCTGAAAATTTTTATATTTATATATGTTTCCTGTACTTTCAAGTGAAATATTCATACGAAAAACGCACTTTCAGTATTAAACCGTATGAAGTCATGTAATTTAAACATTCCCTTGAAGAAACTCGACGTCATATTCAGGAAAATTTTATAAACTATGCAAATACGTTTTGCTTTTTCACTTTCGATAAAAACTAAAGACGTTAGAATGTACGCAGAGAAATAAATCGGGAAATTGAGACGAGATAAAGAGGTCGCCGACGGTATTAAAAATAAATATCGTTTTTCAATATTGCGTACATAACTGAGCAAATTCTATTGAACCAACTTGGATAAATAAAAGCTCGTGTTATACATAATTAAATTCTCTCAAATATGACGTAGATTGTTTTTTATGAAGTTTTATACTTACACATTTTTCTCGTGTATTAATTGGAATTTTCATGTGAAAAACACAAATTATTTTTAAAACTACATCGAATTATTTAATTTTAACATTTCAACGAGAAAACTCGACGTCATATTCAAGCAAATTTTATAGACATTCCAAAAACGTTTCGCCTACTTATTTCCGATTAAAATTAAAGACTCTAGAGTGTACGCAGCTTAACAATTCAAAAAAGCAAAGAAAGCATTTTTAACTTAAATATCGTTGATTTATGTGAAGAAATTCAACAATATTTATGTATTATGCATTGAATTATCATAAAAATTCTGTGTTTTTGTGTTAATTATAGTACTTGTAAAGAAAGTCGTGAAAATCATTATCAACGAGGTGAATATTTACCTCGTTGATTACCTCGAACGAGTAAATGAAAATGAAGTGACATGACGTAAATTTATATTTCTGGTTTTACACTGAAATACATAGCATTTCCTACGTATCTCGACTATCTCGATATCTATGGGTGCTTGGTCTAGATCTATAAGCCCCAAGTTTTCCCCTAATAGTAGCAGGGAGTCTCCAAACGACGAATGTGTGTGTGTGTGTTTGTGTGTGATTACCATTAGTCTGCTAATGGTAATTGCTCACAATGTCATGGTGCTCGAGATGATTCAGAGACATTGATGACTCGCCGGCTGACAACCACTAAAATTTATAATTAATTTCAATTAGTATCCTATTCATACATCCTCTCTGCATTAAATAACTTAATAGTAACTTTTAACTTAATAGTAACTTTTAATTTTCGGTATTTTTATAGCAAATTCAAAAATATTGCTGTGGATAGAAGAAAAAATAAGAAGAAAGAAGAATTTAGACGAAAAATAATAAATAATAATGTATTTGGTCCGGAGACCTGGCCATCGACCTAACTGGTCCTTCAGCCTGGAATACATTTGTATATTTTATTGTTTATTTTGGTTTACATGTTATTGCGATTGTAAATGTGATGTTGTTGTTATTGTTGTGCTGTTGGTACTGGATCTTGATGTGGAGTGATAGAGTGAATGCAGTCAGTGGTTTCTTGTTGTGTGTTGGTTCTTATTTTTGGTGAG
>JAODAC010047398.1:0-10417 GCA_027575185.1 Mimaenictus wilsoni
TTCGATATCGGCACAAAGTGACCAAGAAGTGTACAATATTTTTAAGCTTTTAAATAATCGTGAGTAACAACACTGTAATTACAAAACGAATTACCTATTTCTTCGATTACTAATTTGAAGTAAAAGAGAAAGTTTAATTGTTAGAGCTAATGAAATTGGCAATAATCTTACATTTTTGTGTTTTCTTTGGAATTTCAACTAAGAGTTACAAAGATATTACTTAACATGTTTGCAAATTAAATAATAAACAAATAGAGTATATTTAAGTAGTCGTAGAACATGGTAAAACACAGTGCAGAATGAAATAATGCGAAATACTAAGATGTTTTCAACATTTTCTCACTTTATTAAGTGTTGTCACGACAAATATTTGGAAAGACTTCTTGCAAAAGTACTTAAGTCTAAGTGATCTTAGGATTTCTTAGTTTTTATTAAATAATTACGTGAAAACCAGTATTTGTTATTTTAGCTTGAAGATTTTTTTAATTTTTATTAATTTTATGAATGTTATGAATTGTACGCTAAACGAAATGCGAAATCATTTTCCTTCAGAATCAGGATGTGCTATGTTATTTCCTTAATTTCGATGTGGAATATTCAATGAGGCTGTTTATGAAAAATAAAGGGCTCATTACTATAAGTTCCTTTTTCCAGGTTTTTAGTTATTATGGCGACCAAAAATGTATTGTTAATCCTAATCCTCGCTGTAAGTTTCTGCAATTGTGCCAATATCTTGATGATAACACTGGGCGGGACAAAATCGCATAAGATTCCGTTCTGGGAGCTTGCTCGTGGACTGACACCACGTGGACACAATGTGACTTTTATTAGTGCGTTCCCGGCGGATTTTTACCTGCAAGGTCTGGAGGAGATCACGCCAGCCGGTTTGGTTTTCTACGTGAAAAATTTTACGAACTGGGATCTGGTTGGTGCACGGATGCGCGGTGAGGAGCCCGTTCATCCCATCGATGTGCTTATGTATCCTTATCGGGTAAGAATTGATGGTTCTGGTGAATAGTTACATTTAGTAGAGGTAGTAGAAAAAGAAAGTTAAAAATTATCCCAACTGTTTTTTCGCTAAACGTCTCTTCACCTAAATGTCTTTTTCCAAATCTACTATCTGTTAGATTATTAAACTTCTGTCAACGATTTGACAACTTTTTAATAAAATAAATCTCCTAAAACACCCATTTTCGCCTAAACGTCTTTTCACCTAACTTTCTTCTCGTGTAAATGTCTTTTCACCCAAATTAACTTCACCAATTCGCCTCTCTGTAAAAATGTCTCAAACTGCTCTGGACTTTTTATTAACATCACCATTTTCTTCTAATTATCTTTTCACCTAAATATCCTTTCTCCTAAATGTCTCTTCACCTAAAACTCCTTCACAAAATCAACACAAAACCTTTTTTCAAGGCCTACGAAAATTTATCCTTATCGGGTAAGATTTTGATGGTTTAGGTGATCCGATACTTTTAGTAGAAGAAGTAGAATAAGACAGTTAAAATTCTCCCAACTGCCGGTTCGCTTTAACGTCTATTCACCTAAATGTCCTTTTCAAAATTTACTACCTGTTAATATTCTCTAAACTTCAGTCAATGATCTGACGTCTATTTAATGAAAAAAATCTCTTCTAAAAGACAGTTTTTCGCCTAAATGTTTTTTCACCTAACTTTCTTTTCGTCTAATTGTCCTTTTAACCAAATTTACTTCACCAATTCGCCTCTCTGTAAAAATGTTCTGAACTGCTCTGGACTTTTTATTAACATCACCATTTTCTTCTAACTATCTTTTCACCTAAATATCCTTTCTCCTAAATGTCTCTTCACCTAAAACTCCTACATAAAATCAACACCAAACCTTCCAGGCCTACCAAAAAGTTTTCCTTATCGGGTAAGATTTTGATGGTTTAGGTGATCCGATACTTTTAGTAGAAGTAGAATAAGACAGTTAAAATTCTCCCAACTGTCTGTTCGCCTAAACGTCTATTCACCTAAATGTCCTTTTCAAAATTTACTACCTGTTAATATTCTCTAAACTTCAGTCAATGATCTGACGTCTATTTAATGAAAAAAATCTCTTCTAAAAGACAGTTTTTCGCCTAAATGTTTTTTCACCTAACTTTCTTTTCGTCTAATTGTCCTTTTAACCAAATTTACTTCACCAATTCGCCTCTCTGTAAAAATGTTCTGAACTGCTCTGGACTTTTTATTAACATCACCATTTTCTTCTAACTATCTTTTCACCTAAATATCCTTTCTCCTAAATGTCTGTTTTAGGGTAAGATTTTGATGGTTTAGGCGACCCGATACATTTAGCGGAAGAAGTAGAATAAGACAGTTAAAAATTCTTCCAACTGTTTTTTCGCTTAAACGTCTATTCACCTAAATGTCCTCTTCTAAATCTCCGCCCTGTTAATATTCTCTGAACAGCAGTCAACGATTTGACAACTTCTTAACGAAAAAATGTGCTAAAAAAACGCTTTTCGCCTAAATGAATTTTCACCTAACTTTATTTTAGCCTAAATGTCTTTTCACCCAAATGTCCTTCATCATCCGCTCTCCATAAAAAATTCTTAAGTTGCTCTCGACTATTTATCAACCTCACCACTTTCTCCTAATTGTCTTTTCACCTAAACATCTTTTCTCCTAATTGTCTGTTCACCTAAAACTCCTTCATAAAATTAACACAGAACCTTTTTTCAAGGCCTACGAAAAGTTATCCTTATCGGTTTAGTTATCCTTGATGGTTTAGGTGATCAGCTACATTTAGTAGAAGAGGTAGAAAAATACAGTTAAACATTTTCTCAACAGTTTTTTCATCTAAACCTCTATTCACCTAAATGCCCTTTTCTAAATCTACACCCTTGTAATATTGTTACGGTTAGTTTCTGCTGGACGCGATTTTGTACGCATGTTTGTCTTTTTGAGTGGGGAATGTGCACAAATTTGTAACGCACACGGACTTTCTTTCTTCCCGAACGGCACAACAATTTTAGTTCGTTCGAGTGTTTGAATTGGGTTGACACAACCGCGCGTTTTCGCGGATTTATTACTTCGTGTCGCCATTTTGCACATTGTGTGTCCACTACGACGTCAACAGCTATCAGGTCGGATATTTCTTTTTACATATGTTAATATTGTTTTCTTGGATTACTGGCGTCGGGCCGCCGGAATATCAAGAATGGATAAAATCCGGAACGAAAAAATCAAAGAGATCATGCACGTAAATGCTTCAAATATAGAAGAAGTACATGACCGCCAATTGATATGGTATGGACATGTGCAGCGCATGGACCCAAACAGAATACCAAAGAGATCCATGGAATGGACGCCAAGTGAAAAAAGGAAGAGAGGCCGTCCAAAAATCACATGGGAATCAGGCATAGAGAGAGCAATGGCAGAAAGAGACCTCCAACATGGCGACTGGGAAAAGAGGAACATGTGGCGTATAGGGATCGGAAAGCGTTGAACGCTCAAAAACCGAAATATATATATAATATTGTTTTCTTAATTTGGCAATGATGATTAAGTAACTTTTTCAAGCTACTAGTTCTCACTGAGCCTATTCAAATTACTTCGTTGAACCCCCTTTCCGTTAACAACCTACACGGAATATAAATTAATTTGTACCACGTGCGTTACAATATTCTCTAAACTTCAGTCAATGATTTGACAACTTTTTAATGAAAAAAAATCTAAAAGACCAATTTTCGCCTAAATGTCTTTTCACCTAATTTTCTTTCCGCCTAAATGTCTTTTCGACAAAATATCCTTCACCATCTCCTCTCTGTTAAAATTTCATATGTCGTCTTAAATATTCATCAACCTCACCATTTTCTCCTAAATGTCTTTTCACCTAAACATCTTCTCTCCTAATTCCCTGTTCACCTAAAATTCCTTCATAAAATCAACACAAACCCTGTTTTCCAGGCCTGCGAAGAGTTATACTCTGATCCGGAAACGAAGGCATTCCTCTATTCGAAACCCAGCTTCGACCTAGTGATAATGGACGGCGCGTTTCCGGAGTGCAGCAACGCGCTCGCGTATCACTTCCGTGTGCCATACATGTATATCAACACGGTGGCCTTCTATTCGTTCTCGCTCTCGATGGCCGGCAATCCGACACCGTATTCGCTGACGCCCTTCGTCTCAATGCCCTACGCCGACACGATGAACGTCTTTCAGCGAACCGTGAACACCTTGATGACGACGAGTATGGGCCTCATTCACACGGTGTGTATGAGAGTCTTTCTGCAGGCTGTCCTGCGGCGGCATTTTGGCAAGGATATTCCTGATACCTTCGACATGAACCGGAATGTTAGCTTTATTCTGCAAAATGGGCATGCCACAGTTACGTATCCTCGGCCGTATTTGCCCATTGTTGCAGAGATTGCTTGTATTCATTGTAAACCTGCGAAAAGTTTGCCACATGTAAGTATTAAAAATATTTTCTGGCCTTTTAATAACAAACCGAATTTTCAAGTTTCGAAAACATGGCTTCCTATAATCATTTAGACTTTTGTAGAGTGATTTTTGATATGTTTTTCGACATATAACTGAAATTTAGACATTTTTAAACATTTAAACATTTAGAGACATGTTATTTAGCAATCATTTTAGTCATTATTGATACTTTAGATATGTTTAGATAGTGTTGGAATAGAAATAACAAGATTGAACTCATTTTTACGCTTTAAAATCGATGTTCCATGATGTTTTAAAAGATTATAGGCATTTCTAACCATTTTTAGACAGTTTTAGAGACATTTAGATAACTTTTTCCGTTATATTAAATGAATTTTAGACTTTCAAACAACTTTTTGTGACAGACATAACACGGATACAGACATTTCTATCTTTTATATCGTATATTTATTGATATTTTCAGATATTTAAGATCTTTCTAGGACGTTTTAGACGAATTTAGAGACGTTTATACATATTTCTGACATTTTCCAATATTATGTGTATTTTTTCTGGTATTTTCAGTGAATTTTGGGCCATTTCATGAACATTCAGGCATTCTTAGATAGTTTTAGAACAGGGTTTTCCACATATAACTGAAATTTAGACATTTTTAAACAATTAAACTTTTAGAGATATGTTATTTAACAATAATTTCAGTCATTATTGATACTTTTAGATATGTTTAGATAGTGTTGGTATAGAAATAACAAGATTGAACTCATATTTACGCTTTAAAATCAATGTTCCATGATGTTTTAAAAGATTATAGGTATTTCTAACCATTTTTAGATAGTTTTAAAGACATTTAGATAACTTTTCCGTTATATTAAATGAATTTTAGACTTTCAAACAACTTTTTGTGACAGGCATAACGCGGATGCAGAAATTTCTATCTTTTATATCGCATATTTATTGATATTTTCAGACATTTGAGATCTTTCTAGGCTGTTTTAGACGAATTTAGAGACGTTTATACATATTTCTGACATTTTCCAATATTATGTGGATTTTTTCTGGTATTTTCAATGAATTTTGGACCATTTCATAAACATTCAGACATTCTTTAATAGTTTTAGAACAGACATTGCTGCATGGTTATCGTTTTTAGATTTCATTCGTATACTTCTTGATATTTTAAGATATTTTTATTTAGATTTACAATTTGATGTATCCATGTTTTATAGACGGTTTCTGCTGTTATGCTGTCTATTTTCGTTATTTTAAATTAACTTTTGATATTTTAGGCATTTCCAGCATTTAGACTGAACTTTCAGATGGAAATGATCAGGTTGTAAATTTTTTAAAGATATTTATTCTTACTATTAGAACTCCGAGAACTAAACCGACATGTTTTGGATTTTACAGAAATAATTGAGAGTTCAGAGCAGTGTGCCCTCAGCGTGGGGCGCAAGGTATAAAAAAAGTTAGAAAATACTAGTATAGAAGCATAGTTACAGTTAAGAGAAAAAAGTTAGGTGTCGTACATTTAGGAGAAAATCATCAAACATGTATTGAAAACATAATTTCATAATGTTGAACTATTTTAGCATTTTCTAAAAAAAATACCGAAATGTTTTTTCGACCAACTGTTTTTCGCCTGAATGTATCGCTTTCATAAACTTGTTTGTTTTTTTACATTGACAATGACCTAATTATTATTTTCGAACAATTTTCGGCTAAATGTCATTCGCCTAAATATCTCTCAAATAAATGAGCTGGTATTTTACATTGACAATCACCTATTACTGAACTTTCAGATAGAAATGATCAGATTACAATTTTTTTTTAAGATATTTATTTCAATATTTCATAATATTTTACTTTTCATACGATTCAAAACATCTTTAAGTCAATTTCCAGATATTTAAAGCACTTTACCCGTTTCAAGGAACACCTAAGAGTGTACGCCATTACCCACAACTGCTTAGCTTTGGCTGATCACCTCATAAATTCAGACCACTGATAATATAAAATTTCTACACCGCGGCAATAAGGGCCACAAACTAAACGTTCTCAAATCAATTTACATTCGCGGATCCATTAGAAAAAAACCCAGACCAGGTACTAAATGACCAAATCAAACTCCTAGTGAACACTCACAACACACCCGGGCAATAGTATAAAAAGACTTGTAACTTCAGTGGACGATACCGTACCGGAAGATGCCGAAAGGTGAAATGTACATTGTACCTGTTTAATAAAACGTTCTCATAAAACAATTTTCAAACTCTTTTTTTGTGTTTGTGCAAAATTTTTTTTGTTTGATTTACCGAGCATCGACTGCTATGGTCATTAGCTGTATTCAACTCTTGTTCAATGTAATTAGTCATATTAGAGGCTAATACTATTGATAAGAAGAAGAATTCACTTTACTATGCATCCCTTCCGAGAATCGAACCCGGGAACTCGTGGGTCATCAACCATACCACATGGTTGATGACTACTGCGCGTAGTGGTACGCCACTTGGCTGGACAAAAAAGTACTGACCTAAATGTTTTAATATAACTTAACTTGTTTACCATTACTTTATTTAGCAAAAGTTATGAATATTTCGACATTTAACAGTTGATTTTCTCAATTTAATGCTGTATTTGACTGCAAATAGCCACTGACGAATGCCCAACCAACTAATGTTGCTCTCAATTTGCAACTCGATGGAATGGCACACGTGAAAATCGGTTTCAAGGATGCACTGAGCGACTTTTACTCTCTTTTGCAATATCTATGCACCTTCTGTGTTGACACCTCGCATAACGAATGCGAAATAATGCAGTTTGCTGCTGTTAATCTGATTAGATTGATGCAATGGTTGCAACCAACATGTGCAATATACAAAAAACATCACTTTCAAACGTCGTTCCGAATTGCAAATATCAACATATCAACATATCAAAATATTCATATTTACAAATTCTACAAAACCATGATTGGTTTTATGCAAGACTCAATATCTTTCTAAACTAATTTAATTCTCTAATAATCTTGATAATCATAAGAAAATTACACTACTCAATAAGTTTACATAACATTATTCTGATTTGTATTATAATTTTAAACGTATTGCTCGAATTGAACAAACAAAAATAAGTTTGCGTGTTTCGATTATAATTATATGAGATAGTCATAATCAAATTTTAAACTTATTATTAGCGATGATGAAGTAATTAAACGTTTTATTTATTGAATTTATTGAATTGCTAATATTAACATATCAACATATCAACATTTCCTTGTTTACAAATTCTACAAAACCATAATTGGCTTTATGCAAGACTCAATTTCTTTCCAAACTAATTTAAATCTGTTATAATCTTGATAATCATAAGAGAATTACACTACTCAATAAGTTTACATAACATTATTCTGATTTGTATTATAATTTTAAACGTATTGCTCGAATTGAACAAACAAAAATAAGTTTGCGTGTTTCGATTATAATTATATGAGATAGTCATAATCAAATTTTAAACTTATTATTAGCGATGATGAAGTAATTAAACGTTTAATTTATTGAATTTATTGAATTGCAAATAAGAACATATCAACATATCAAAACATATCATAATTTTCATGTTTACAAATTCTACAAAACCATGATTGGTTTTATGCAAGACTCAATTTCTTTCTAAACTAATTTAAATCTTTAATAATCTTAATAGTCGCCTACCTAGGCAGCACAGTTAATAGTGCTTCGGCCTACTACGCAGTCGGACGGGGTTCGAGTCCCCGAGGTGGGCACCCACAAGTGTGAATTAATTTATTTATTAATTCACATTAAATTCACTCTGCAAAATTCACATTCAAGAAAAAGCCACTTCAAGCCCACCTGGGCAGCCTCGTGGTAAAGCATCTGCTTACCACGCAGTCGGACGGGGTTCGAGTCCCCGAGGTGGGCACCCACAAGTGTGAATTAATTTATTTATTAATTCACATTAAATTCACTCTGCAAAATTCACATTCAAGAAAAAGCCACTTCAAGCCCACCTGGGCAGCCTCGTGGTAAAGCATCTGCTTACCACGCAGTCGGACGGGGTTCGAGTCCCCGAGGTGGGCACCCACAAGCGTGAATTAATTTAATTTATTTATTAATTCACACTAAATTCACACTAAAAATTCACACTAAAAATTCACACTACAAAATTCACATTCAAGAAAAAGCCATTTCAATTTATTCACATATTAATCAAGAGTCACATCCTACGATGCCATACACAATTCACACCATGGTGTTCAATGCATTCTGTGTACATAAACTCAACATCAACACGGAGAAAAATCGGCGTCGTACTACTGGATGCATCACCATAATATCATCATCAATATCACCTTCATCACAACATCACAATAACAACAACAACAACAAAAAATTGTAGAAAACATCACAATACATATCATGTACTTGAGAAACAATGAACAAAAAATTGTGTATAAACGGCTGAAGGACCAGTTAGGTTAGGTTCGATGGCCAGGTCTACGGACCAAATACAATATTATTATTATTATTCTTGATAATCATAAGAAAATTACACTAGTCAATAAGTTTACATAACATTATTCTGATTTGTATTATAATTTTAAACGTATTGCTCGAATTGAACAACAAAAAATTAGTTTGCGTGGTTCGATTATAATTATATAATTATATGAGATAGTCCTAATCAAATTTTAAACTTATTATTAGCGGTGATAAAGTAATTAAACGTTTAATTTATTGAAAATAAAGCAAATGCTTTACATTCATTGCTATGATGAAATTATGTAATGCGTTTGATATGTGTTCTGCGATCAGTTTCCCATGGTTCAATTTCTATTCGACCGTACGAGTAAGTGCATCAATGTGAAATTACGCGGCTTGTTGGTATGGTAACACCGCCCGGCCAGGTTGCTGCGCTGTGTGTGCAAAATCACAACATAAACGACATAAAGTTGTAATAAATTGCGGATTGCGTAATAACTTTCTTCAAACGTGCACATATTCGATGATTCATTTTGGGATTTTGGCATAAGAGGAAAACTTTCTAAATTATTGACGAATTCACCTAGTTTATCATTTATAATCTCCAAAGTAAAAACATTTGCAAATTTAATTCATATTGTTTTAATGATTTGAATAAGCCCACCTGGACAACACAGTCGGTAGAGCTTGGGTCTACCACACAGTCGGACGAGGTTCGAGTCCTCGGGGTGGGCATCCATTACTCACCATTATAACTCTTAAAAATTCACATTAATCCACACCTATACAAACCACACAATCAAAAACCACTCTTCAAATCAACAATCGTAAATATGCGCAACCCACAACTTTCAACACACAAGGAAAAGGATAAAAACCGCTGACAAATCAACTATACACTCACACACAACAAGAATCCTTCTTCTTCTTCTTCTTCTTCTTCTTCGTTCACCCGTCTTGTCAATGACCGGGCATAAGCCTGTGGCTTGTCATTCTTCCAGAATTACTTCTGGGTAACTATGAGCATATTAATTCCCTTTGGGAATTCACCCAAGGTGAAGAAGACTTCTATAAGGACAACCACAGATGTTAATGTGGTTGCCGGAGCAAGTAAAGGTGTTATTGTCTCGACCAGGATTTGAACCTGGAACCCCCTGCGTGGTAAGCAGCGCTTTTACCAGCTGGGTGGGCTACTACGCTCTTCCTACAACAAAAATCCATATATAAATAATTCAACACAATGATCAGCAGCAGCAACAATCACATCACATGACAATCGCAATAATAAACATGTAATACAAAAAAAAAACATACAATAACAATAAAAATCAAGGCTGAACGGACCAGTAGGGTCGATGGCCAGGTCTTTGGATCAAATACAATATTATTATTTTGATTTGATTTAAAAAGTATTTAAACACATCTAAACATGATTTTCTCTTATATTTTGGCGAATACATGCAAAAAGTTCGGATATCGCGTGTTATTTTC
>JAODAC010047409.1:2022-39456 GCA_027575185.1 Mimaenictus wilsoni
AACTTTTAAAGGTATAGTCAAAACACTGAAGCAAACCAAGAAAATTACGTAACGAAACTTTAAAATCAATTTGTGAAATAACTAATCAAGATAATTATAATCTACAAATCTCCCACAATAACTAAATATCTCGCAAGTATTTTCTGAAGTTTTCACTCCAAAATATAAAAAATAGCCATAATTACAGCCAAAAACAATTCTAGTCAATTTCTTATATGAAATTTTGAAAGTATTGAATTTTGAAATTACAATTACGGGAAAACGAAAAATGATATCAAAATTCCTTTGATGACATACGATTTCACATATATCTAAGAATATCCTCTGCAAATTTCAATAAGAAATAATAATAACTTTTAAAGGTATAGTCAAAACACTGAAGCAAACCAAGAAAATTACGTAACGAAACTTTAAAATCAATTTGTGAAGAAATTAATCAAGATAATTAAAATCTACTAAGATCATACAATAACTATATATCACGCAAGTATTTCCTAAAAATTTCCCAACCTAACATGTAAAATTGTGACAATCATAGCCAAAAACGTAACAATGTTCCCAACTATCCAAAGTAGTCAACCAATTATACACATAATAACAAATTGTGCTCTATGCTAATACAATTTTCTTGTTACAGGTGAGTTTAAACATCACAATCCCAATAAAATCTCATCAAGAATAGGTAAGTAAAAGTTAAAAATCCAATTTGCCCGTTAAAGCATGTTAATAAACACGGCCAAACCCAACCCTCATATGATGAAAACAAAACCAAGTCCAAAACCAAGCAATATTGTAAAATAAGCTTATAGCTGAGCACATGCAAAAGCAAAAAAAAAGAAAGAAAGCGGCGACAAGAGAGAAACATGTATGGCGGTGGGTCATTATAATAATAATCACATACGCAACCTGAGTGGCAGGTTGCGCTCGTAAATCATCGCTGCGATCCGCCCTGGTTCTGCAGGCAAACCAAAACACAAACACGATTTTTCCTGCTTTTCGCTTCGGCCTGCCTGCAAGGAAGAAGGCTGCCTGCGCGAGAAGAAGACTTTGGGTCACTTTGATTTTGATAGATTTATTGCTATTAGCTGAGTAACACACTTGCTTACCAACAACCACATGCTTCTTTTTGTTTTGTTTTGTTTTTGCCTTCTTTTCTCTTCGTTCTTTTCTTTCACTCTCTCTCTCTCTCTCTCTCTCTCTCTCTCTCTCTCTCTTCCTTTCTTTCCATTCTTGTCTACCTTTATTTCCGTACCTTTCTATTTTTCTCTCTGTCCTTTCATTTTTTCTTTCTCACTTTTTATTATTTTCTGTTTTTTTTTTTTGCTGGTTTACTTCATGAAGCACCGACTCAAATTAAACTATTTTGAAAATGTCAGGAGTGTCTGCGAATCAAACTTGCGGATCTCTTTGTTGTTGGTTGTCGTTTGCATTTTGTCGACCGTGGGATGCGAATTATAAGTGAGACTTGAGGACAGTACAATGGGCACGCGGCGACACACGCAACTCGGAAGTTTTGATTTTATCGAAATTTTTTTTGCGGTAAAAATGGGTCAGTAAGTTGAGTTAACATATTTCAGGCTGTAGTAAACTTGCTCATTTTCGTTAGTACGTCTTTATTTAGTCTAGATTTCATGTAATTTTGGTATAAAATGGTTTTTAGGTTTTTTAAATTTCGATACTTTTTCGATATTTTGCTTTCAAAGGACTATAACTTCTCAGTTAATTAAGTTATTGCAAATCTCTAAAGACATGCTTTATGGTGTGATTATTGATATTGCATATCAGTTGATTTTTTAGAAAAATGTTAAGAATTGTAGCTGCTAGAACAAAAATAAAATGGATCTGTAAGTTGAATTAACACATTTCAGGCTTTAGTAAACTTGCTCATTTTCGTTAGTTCGTCTTTATTTAGTCTAAATTTCATGTAATTTTGCTATAAAATGGTTTTTAGGTTTTTTTAAATTTCGATACTTTTTCGATACTTTGCCTTTAAAGGGCTATAACTTGTCAGTTAAGTAAGATATTGAAAATCTGTAAAGACATGCTTCATGGTGTAATTATTGAGATTGCATATCAGTTGATTTTTTAGAAAAATATTAAGAATTGCAACTGCTAGAACAAAAATAAAATGGGTCAGTAAGTTGAGTTAACATATTTCAGGCTTTAGTAAACTTGCTCCTTTTCGTTAGTTCGTCTTTATTTAGTCTAGATTTCATGTAATTTTGTTATAAAATGGTTTTTAGGTTTTTTAAAATTTCGATACTTTTTCGATACTTTGCCTTTAAACGGCTATATCTTCTCAGTTAATTAAGTTATTGAAAATCTGTAAAGACATGCTTTATGGTGTGTTTATTGAGATTGCATATCAGTTGATTTTTTAGAAAAATATTAAGAATTGCAGCTGCTGGAACAAAAATAAAATGGGTCAGTAAGTTGAGTTAACATATTTCAGGCTTTAGTAAACTTGCCCATTTTCGTTAGTTCGTCTTTATCTAGTCTAGATTTCCTTTAATTTTGGTATGAAATAGTTTTTAGGGTTTTTTAATTTCGATACTTTTTCGATACTTTGCCTTTAAAAGGCTATAACTTGTCAGTTAAGTAAGATATTGAAAATCTGTAAAGACATGCTTCATGGTGTGTTTATTGAGATTGTATATCAGACGATATATTGGAAAAATATTGGAAGTCACGATCGTTAGAGCAAAAATAGTCAGAAATAAAAACCTGAAGAAATTTGATCAATTTTTAGATTTTATTGCTATAACTCGGAAAGTAATAAATATAATTAAAATTTGCAGCAACAAACATTTTCTTCACCTTCATTAAACCGTATAATAATTAAAACTTGTCAAAAATCTTGAAAATTACAACTTTTACACTCAAAATTATAAAAATTATCGTTGTCTTTTCTCGTCCAAAACTAATTTCTAGACTTTAATAACGTTTTCTAAGTAAAACCAATAAAAGTATCGATACAACAACCTTTTTACTATATTCCCTGAGATTCTATATTATTTTATAGGAGTTCTGGTCTAATTAGTAAAATTTGGGCAACTTACAGCAGATTAAAGCAGATAAGAATCAAATTACAGTGAAACTATGAAACTAACATTTTCATTATCATAAACTTTGTTAACTAGTATTAAACAAGTCAACATTTATGTCCACTTACAACGATACAATTTCCGTTTATAAAAGGCAACTAATTAAAATATTTGCCGAGGCCAGGTGTGACATACGAGTCAACCCTGTTGCGACAGCTCATTAGTCGGACGCAGCGGACAGTTGCGAAACCATTTTAATGATTCCCGCGAATTTTTCGAATTACGCGCGCCTCATACTTGCCACATACACACACATGTGGCGCTCATTTCCGTGTTCTCTCGCCGTCTTTTGCATGACATTTAGGTTATCTGCGCGTAATTACAATAAATAATCAGCGCAACGGTAAAAGAAGTTTTAACATTGGTAATCATCTTGGACATGTCTCTATTTTTTAAACTTAGATATAAAGTATAATTATCAACTTGAGAAAAGTAATCTTTGAGGTTGGAATTTCCTAGTTTTCAAGTAGACGTTGTAGGATAAGCTTGGTAGCACCTGGGTGATCATTTGGCAGCTAAAATGTTATTTGAAGTTAGATCAGAAGGTTCAATTGAGGTTAGGTTTGGTTGAGGTTAGCTTAAGATAGGTTAGATTGAGGTTAGATGGAAGTTAGATTAAGTTTCGTTAAGTTAGGTTAAGTTTGGTTGGGTTAAGTTAGGTTAAATTGGATTAAGTTAGGTTAAGTTAGATTAAGTTAGGTTAAGTTAGGTTTAGTTAGGTTAAGTTAGGTTAAGTTAGGTTAAGTTAGGTTAAGTTAGGTTAAGTTAGGTTAAGTTAGGTTAAGTTAGGTTAAGTTAAGTTAGATTAAGTTAGGTTAGGTTAGGTTAGGTTAGGTTAAATTAGGTTAGGTTACGTTAGGTTAAGTTAGATTAGGTTAGGTTAGATTAGATTAGGTTAGGTTAGGTTAGGTTAGGTTAGATTAGGTTACGTTAGGTTAGGTTAGGTTAGGTTAGGTTAGGTTAGGTTAGGTTATGTTAGGTCAGGTTAGGTTAGGTTAGGTTAGGTTAGATTGGGTTAGGTTAGGTTAGGCTAGGGTTGGTTGGTTGGGTTAGGTTAGGTTAGGTTAGATTGAGGGTAGATGGAAGATAATTCATGTTAGGTTAGGTTAGATTACATTAGGTTAGGTTAGGTTACATTAGGTTAGGTTAGGTTAGAGTTAGTAGGTTAGAGTAGAGTAGTTAAGTTAGAGTAGAGTAACTTAAGGTAGAGTAATGACTTACTTGATGACCAGCTCTTTTGATCCAATAAAAGGATAATTGATCATATTCCCTGTAGTGCCCTTCATGAATGTTTTCGATGTAGAAAGGTTTTCGTGGGGCTTTGTTGAAGCCAGTCTTGCCATGCCAGTAAAGGTCCTTCACCCAGGAGTAGGTTCCTTTGGAGTTGATGACCCAGTCTAGTTGACCTGAGAAGATGGTAATCTTGACATCTGAATGGTCTAGGAGGTACGAGACTTGTGGGATGACGGATTGGAGCTTGTCAATCATGGCAGAACGAGCTGCTTCCCTCTGAGTTGCAAACTTTCTGGTGATATTAAGAAGTGGGCTAACCTTGTTGTCCATGAAGTAGTTGAGATCAAAGTCTGTGGCCTGGAACTGGCCCCTCTTTTCGGTAAACCTGAAAAAGTCTATGCCATAGGTGAATCTAACGTAAGTAATTAATTCATCGTGTCGAAGGGCAGCTTCCTCCCATCGGTGTCCAAAGGCACTATCGAAGATGGCCAAGACTTTGACATCAAGGTCTTTCTTTCCAGGGACATCGATAATACCCTGGAAGATAGAATATTAAACTTGGGATGAAAATAGGGCAAAATAGATCAAAGTACATCAAAGTACATCAAAGTATTTCATAGTAGACCAACGTAGGTAAAAAGAACAAAAAAGGACCACCTACAGCATTGAAGAGAGTTTCAGGAATGTTCCCAATTGTAGACAAGAGCTCAGCAGCTGGATAAGCCATAGCAATACCTTTGAGGTTGACTTCCCAGTTTCCTTTAACTATCTCTTCATGGATCCTAGCTGCAAATGCCGGAGCCATCTTCCCACCAAAAGACTCTCCTATGATATACAAGGGCACCTTCTCGTATTCAGGATGGACCTTGAGGAATCCCCTAAGAAGGTGGATCAAGTCGTTTGCTGCCTCTGGGAAGGAAGTGGCAAAAGTCCCTCCTTTGGTGGTGTCCACATAGGAGTAACCTGCTCCTACAGGGCTGTCGATATATAAGACGTTCCCAAGTTGTACCAAAGAGAAGTCTCGGGCATGGTTGTACTGATCCGTAGGGCCGGACATTAAAATATTCCCCTCACCCGAAGAGGACGCTGCAGGACCTCCTTGTAGCCAGATGAACAGGGGTTTGTTGGTGGTGTTTGTGGAGCCATAGAGCCACCAGAAGATCTCGGCGTTTGGTCTGACTTGGACAAAACCCCAGTCTTGGTCTCCCGGTCCATAACCTGGTTTGGCTATGGGAACTTTAATAGATATCCTCAAAAAAAGAAAAGAACTTACCAAGAACCAGGGTTAGGCTAAGGATTAGGAAGAATGAGAATGAGATACATCTTGTAGTAACCATTTTGGAATGATTACTGATTGTTGATGCGGGTTTACGGGGATTTATAGGAATTTCAAGTGGGTCTTAACAACTTATCATTATCGTATGACTTTGATTATGTCCTAATAACCTTGAAGAGTAATTTGTGGAGTGTCCTCTGTTTTGATACTTGACAATGATAATATGACAGGAAATGATCTTGAAATGATCTTTAAGTGCTTTTGTTTTATATTTTGCAATCTAAAATTAAGTACAACTAGACTTTGGAGTAATTATTTGTCAATTTGCGCAGGATGTAATCCATCGCAGGTGGGTTGTCAGCAGGTACCATGTGACCAGCTCGATCGACCCAGAACATACCGAAAGTGGAATATATCTTCTCGTAACCCTCAATAATAGCATCAACAATCATGGAGTCCCTATTCTTAGCAACGTAGCCAGACTTGCCCTTCCATTGCAACTTGTCAACCCAAACCACAGTTCCGGGGGTATCCACAATCAAGTCAAGTTGTCCATTGAGGACGTAGACTTTGATGGAGGTGTTGTTCAATAAGTCTTCCACTGTTGGAAGGTCATGGTTAAGTCAAGGTTAGGGTAATTGAAAGATTGAAAGTCTTACCAACATGTATGTTGTCTCTCATGAAGTCACCCTCGAGAGCTTCGAAAACGCCAGCACTACCAAAGTCGGAATGAAGACCCAGAGCCTTTCGAACGTCCTTCATGATAATGTCGATTTTGGCATCATCGCTCAACCTCGCAGAAGGATGAATAAGACGGAAGGAAGGATCAGAGTTAGACCTGTACCAAGAGATCTTCTTAAGGACGTCATAGAAGTCAACACCGTCTGTAACCCTCATGATGACACCTTCGGTGATTCCCCACTGAGTGGTGGCAGCCTGGAATTGTCCTTGATCGAGGAGTCGTTTGGTCTTCTGTGCTGCTTGGTCTATGGCGTTGAAGCCATCAACGTCCACAACACCCTGGAGGTCACAAGGTTAAAACCATGAAAGTAATGAAATTCAAAGCAAGACTTACAAAGTGAAGAAGGTATGGAGCCCAGGTTAAAACTGAATCAATGGGGGAAACCCAACCATCTCCAATGATCACACCCTTGAGGTTGCCATCAATGGTACCAGCATCCTTAGCCTTGAGGAACTCCAAAGCGAACTCGGGAGCCATTTTCCCGCCGTAACTCTCAGAAGTGATATAGAGGGGAGTCTTTTTGAACTGTGGCAATTTAGCGTAGAATCTTCGCATCATCTCGACCAAGTCCAAAGCGATCTGCTTATTGTTCCGGGTCAACTTGCTACGGTCAGTGACATAACTGAAGCCAGTACCTACAGGGTTGTCGATAAACAGAACATTGGCATCGTTCACCCAGGTATAGTTCCTGACCTTCAGGTCCACATCAAGAGGACCTAACTCTGCAAAGTTGCCGTAACCTGTGGAGGAACCCCCGGGACCTCCCTGAAGCCAAATGATCAGAGGACGATCTGTGTAGCTTGGGACATTTGCAGTAGTGTAGTACAACCACCAGAACATGAAGGCTCCTTGGCGGACCTCAGCGTAGTCCCATTCTTGATCACCGGGTCCAAAGCCCACTCTTGCTGGGAAATAAACAAATATATGAGTTTCCAGTTTCCAGTATATGGGGATTAAATTATCTTGTCCCTGGATCAAGCCTAAGACCTCCAGAGTTAAACCTTAGACCTCCAGAGGCAACTTTAAGACCTCCAGAGGCAAACTTAGGACTTCCAGAGGCACACTTAAGACCTCCAGAGGTAACTTTAAGACCTTCACAAGCAAACTTAGGACTTCCAGAGGCACATTTAAGATCTCCAGAGGCAACTTTAAGACCTCCAGAGACAAACTTGTGACTTCCAGGGGCAACTTTAAGACTTCCAGAGGCAAACTTAGGACTTCCAGGGTTAAACTTAAGACTTCTAGAGGTAACTTTAAGACCTCCAGAGGCAAACTTAAGACCCTCAGAGGCAACTTTAAGACCTCCAGAGGCATACTTAGAACTTCCAGGGGCAAACTAAAGACTTCCAGAGGTACCTTTAAGACCTCCAGAGGCAAACTTAAGACCTCCAGAGATAACGTTAAGACCTCCAGAGGCAAACTTAAGGCCTCCAGAGGCATACTTAGGACTTGCAGGGGCAATCTAAAGACTTCCAGAGGTAACTTTAAGACCTCCAGAGGCAAACTTAAGACCTCCAGAGGCATACTTAGGACTTCCAGGGGCAATCTAAAGACTTCCAGAGGTAACTTTAAGACCTCCAGAGGCAAACTTAAGACCTCCAGAGATAACGTTAAGACCTCCAGAGGCAAACTTAAGACCTCCAGAGGCACACTTAGGACTTTCAGGGGCAATCTAAAGACTTCCAAAAGTAACTTTAAGACCTCCAGAGGCAAATTTAAGACCTACAGAGCTAACCTAAGACTTCCATAACCAAAAAGTAGACTTACCATAGCAAGATGCCAATAGGACACTTAAAATTACCAAAGACAACTTCATTATTCTAAGCGATTAGAACCTAATAAACATCTTATTACAAATGTTCACGCTATTTATATCGCTCACCCACTTGACTTATCATAAATACCTGTATTTTGTCTACACGCATGACATTTGTCAAGTATGCATGCTATGCTGATAAGAGGTGCACATGCGGATATGCCTAATCGAGTCTTATCAAATGAATTAGCACATACTATGTATGTTGGAAAAAATGGAATTAATAGGTTTGTTCACTCAAAACTCTGCTTTCAATTTGTTTTCTCTTTAGCCGCATAAATTTGCATTCCTATTAATTTCGAATTTAAGCGGGTCATAAATCATCATCGCATGCGCATTAAGGTATGATGAGACAATCCGACGGAACGAGGGACCAACACCTGTTGCCCTAAGAATTCAGAAATTAAGAACAACCTTCTTAAAAACTGATTTCTGGACGTAATTATATACTGGGAGGGTTATTTATGGTCTCGTAAGATGATTGGATTTTTATTAAATTCTTTCCAGAAGGAAGGCTAAGGCTTGTAAGCAAATTGTCAAGGTTGAAATAAATTGGTAGCTTGAAGGGTCACAGGAGTCCTCAGAAGACTTGAGGGTTAGAAGTAAGAGATGTCAAAAGTTCTCAGTCATGGGGTTAAGCTTAGTTGAACGTATGAAGACTTGCTTTAGTAGGAATTGAGGCTAGGAAAACTTGCTCGGTAGACATGAGAGGGTTTAGACTTCAGGTTGGAATCTAAAGATTTTAGTGCTCAAGACTTGAGGGTAGAAGAATTTGGGGAACTTTTGAGGGATAGAAACATTCGAGGTTAGGAAGATTTGAGAGTAGGAAACTCAGAGGCCTTAGAGTCTTAGGACTAAGAACTCTTGAGACTTGGAAGCTTGAGGCTCCAGGTCTCAGGATTAGAAGACTTGAGGCCTCAAAACTGAAGGCTAGGTATTTTAACGAGAGTTAAGTCAATGAAGATTTAAGATTAGGAATGTGGAAGGATAGAAGACTTGACGGTTGGAAATAAGTCTTGTGAGGTTTTCAGGGCTAGGAAGCTAGGAGTCATGGGGTTAGAAAATTTAACGGCAGTTGCCTGTAGGAAGCCTTGCGGGAGTAGGAACTGAAGCTAGGAAGACTTGCACGGTAGACTTGAGAGTTGGAAGTCATCAGACTTGAGGCTGAAATCCAAAGAGTTGTGAGCACGAAACTTGAAGGTGAAGAAGTTGATGAAGTTTTGAGGGACAGAAACATTCGAGGCTAGGAAGATTTGAGAGTAGGAAACTCAGAGGCCTGAGAGTCTTAGGACTAAGAACTCTTGAGACTTGGCAGCTTGAGGCACTAGGTCTCAGGATTAGAAGACTTAAGACCTCAAAACTGAAGGCTAGGTATTTTAAAGGGAGTTAAGGCAATGAAGATTTAATATTAGGAATGTGGAAGGGTAGAAGACTTGACGGTTGGAAATAAGTCTTGTAAGGTTTTCAGGGCTAGGAGGCTAGGAGTCATGGGGTTAGAAAACTTAACGACAGTTGCCTGTAGGAAGCCTTGCGGGAGTAGGAACTGAAGCTAGGAAGACTTGTTTCGTAGACTTGAGGGTTAGAAGTCTAAACATAAGGCTGGAATCCAAAGATTTGAGGACCCAAAATTTGAGGGTAGAAGAAGATGAGGAAGACTTGAGGGACAAAAACATTAGAGGTTAAGAAGATTTGAGGCTAGACTCCCTGAGATCTGAAAGTCTTAGGACTAAGAACTCTTGAGACTTGGAAGCTTGAGGCTTCAAGTAACAGGGTTAGAAGACTTGAGGCCATTAAACTGAAGGCTAGGAATTTGAACGAGAGTTAAGGAAACAGTCTTGTAAGGTTTTCAGGGCTAGGAGGCTAGGAGTCAGGGAGTTAGAAAACCTAAGGGTAGTGGACTGTAGGAAGCTTTGCAAGAGTGGGAATTGAGGCAAGGAAGATTTACGCGATAGACGTGAGGGTTGGAAGTTATCAGACTTGAGGCTGGAATCCAAAGAATAGAGTGCCCGAAACTTGAGGGTGAAGAAGTTCATGAAGTTTTGAGGGACAGAAACATTAGAGGCTAGAAAGATTTGAGGCTAGAATCCCTGAGACCTGAAAGTCTTAGAACTAAGAACTATTGAGACTTGGAAACTTGAGGCTCCAAGTAACAGCGTTAGAAGACTTGAGGTCATAAAACTGAAGGCTAGGAATTTGAACCGGAGTTAAGGAAGCAGTCTTGTAAGATTTTCAGGACTAGGAGAGTATGAGTCAGGGAGTTAGAAAACCTAAGAATAGTGGACTGTAGGAAGCTTTGCGAGAGTGGGAATTGAGGCTAGGAAGATTTACGCGATAGACTTGAGGGTTGGAAGTCATCAGACTTGAGCCTGGAATCCAAAGAATAGAGTGCCCGAAACTTGAGGGTGAAGAAGTTGATGAAGTTTTGAGGGACAGAAACATTAGAGGCTAGGAAGATTTGAGGCTAGAATCCCTGAGACCTGAAAGTCTTAGAACTAAGAACTCTTGAGACTTGGAACCTTGTAACTCCAAGTCCCAGGGTTAGAAGTCTTCAGAACACAAACTTAAGGCTAGCATTTTTTCAGGGTGCCAATATCTCCTAAACTAAACAATAACACAACGGGATACATTTTTCCGAGGTGTTTGAAAAACCGTCCCCATCACATCCCCCTAGAATGTGTTAGTTCGGCGCACAAAAATAAATGTATTTCCGACGAGGAACAACGAGGGCAAAAAAGGCTGGGCGAGCGAGAGGAGAAAAAGCGTGGAGGCCACCGGCGGCAATTGTATGAATTATGACCGTAATAATTCAGTGCGCGAAGAAAAGAGCAGTTGGCAGGCCTAGTAGGTGGTGTGTCCGGTGGTTTGGTGGTGGTTCCCGACCAAGGGTTGGTGGATGGAGGTTGGAGGCTGGTGGCGGCGGGTAGCCGAACGGCGGCGGAGGCAACGGCGGCTGGGTGTGGATTTTTTTTACATTTTACGTCTTTGTGCCAACGAACCACCCGTCGCGAGCTGTAACGGTTTGTTGATCATCGCGCGGCAAAGGCTCGGGGAACTATTCCCTGGAATTCCCAAGAAAATCCTATGTAAACAGAGGATATTGTCATGGCGACAAAGAGAGGGAAGAGGGAGTTACTCCCTCTGCCTTGTTCCCTCTTTTTGTGGATGGAATGGAATGATGAATACGTTTTGAAAAGCCAATGAAAATCTAAGACAATAGAGGTCTTGAACTTAACCAGTTCCCTTAAATTTAGTATTTTGGAGGGAAAAGATCCAAAACGGATCATTACCACTTCTTTACTAATTGTAAGCCTTTACTATTTTTACACTTTCGTGGAGACGGAGAGACAAAATAAGTTTTGTGACAATTTCCTATTTAGTCCTTGTTTGACGTTTTGATGTTCCCATGAAATAATTTAGAAGTTGATAGTCATTTTATGGGAATATGGAGATGCTTTCTGAACGTCCTAGATTTCTAAGGAGTATCTAAACAAAGTCCTAGACCCTTAAAAGAACTTGTGGAAAAGTTATCAGGTCGATTCTATGGGATATCTATGGGATATCTACGGTTTTAACTAAGTTTCCATGGAAATCATTTGATTGCTACTTAGAATTAAAGCCAATTCTTGTTAAGCTATATCAAAACCTACTTTCGTCTTTGTATCAATGAATCACCCGTCGTGAGCTGTAACAATTCTTGGATCATTGCGAGGAATACGCTCGGGGATCTATTCCCCGGAATTCCTAAGAAAGTCCTATGCAAAGAGAGGACATTATCATGGCGACAAAGAGAAGGAAAATGGTTACTGCCTGCGCCCCATTGAGGGAATGTGACTCAAATTTAGCTTATAGGAGGGAAAACACTCAAAAAGGATCTTTTGATGTTCCCATGGAATGACTTAGAAGTTGATAGTCATTTTATGGGAATATGGAGATGCTTTCTGGACGTCCTAGATTTCTAAGGAGTATCTAAACAAAGTCCTAGACCCTTAAAAGAACTTGTGGAAAAGTTGTCAGGTCGATTCTATGGGATATCTATGGGATATCTATGGTTTTAACTAAGTTTCCATGGAAAATATTTGATTGCTACTTTGAATTAAAACCAATTCTTGTTAAGCTATATCAAAACCTACTTTCATCTTTGTATCAATGAATCACCCGTCGTGAGCTGCAACAATTCTCTGATCATTGCGAGGAATACGCTCGGGGATCTGTTCCCCGGAATTCCTAAGAAAGTCCTATTTAAAGAGAGGACATTTTCATGGCGACAAAGAGAAGGAAAAGGATTACTGCCTGCGCCCCATTGAGGGAATGGGACTCAAATTTAGCTTATAGGAGGAAAAACACTCTAAAAGGATCTTTACCACTTCTTTACTAACTCATTACCACTTTTACACTTTCAGGGAGACGGGGAGACAAAATAAGTCTTGTAGCCATTTCCCATTTTGCGCTTGTATTACGTTTTGATGTTCCCATGGAATGACTTAGAAGTTCATAGTCATTTTATGGGAATATGTAGATGCTTTCTGGACGTCCTAGATTTCTAAGGAGTATCTAAACTAAGTCCTAGACCCATAAAAGAACTTGTGGGACAGTTGTTAGGTCGATACTGCGGGATATCAATGGGATATCTATGGTTTTAACTAAGTTTCCATGGAAAACATTTGATTGCTACTTTGAATTAAAGCCAATTCTTGTTAAGCTATATCAAAATCAACTTTCGTCCTTGTATCAATAAATCACCTGTCGTGAGCTGTAACAGTTCTGGGATCATTGGGAGGAATACGCTCGGGGATCTATTCCCCGGAATTCCTAAGAAAGTCCTATGTAAAGAGAGGGCATTATCATGGCGAAAAAGAGAAGGAAAGGGGTTACTGCCTGCGCCCCATTGAGGGAATGGGACTCAAATTTAGCTTATAGGAGGGAAAACACTCAAAAAGGATCTTTACCACTTCTTTACTAACTCATTACCACTTTTACACTTTCAGGGAGACGGGGAGACAAAATAAATCTTGTAGCCGTTTTCCATTTTGCGCTTGTATTACGTTTTGATGTTCCCATGGAATGACTTGGAAGTTGATAGTCATTTTATGGGAATATGGAGATGCTTTCTGGACGACCTAGATTTCTAAGGAGTATCTGAACTAAGTTCTAGACCCTCAAAAGAATTTGTGGGAAACTTGACATGTCTGTGATTTCTAAGGAGTATCTAAACTAAGTCCTAGACCCTCAAGAGAACTTGTGGGAAACTTGACATGTCTGTGATTTCTAAGGAGTATCTAAACTAAGTCCTAGACTCTCAAAAGAACTTGTGGGAAACTTCACATGTCTGGGATTTCTAAGGAGTATCTAAACTAAGTCCTAGACCCTCAAAATAACTTGTGGGAGAGTTGTTGTCCGTGGGATATCTATGGGACATCTATGGTTTTCACTAAATTTCTATGGAAAATATTCCATGAAAGCTTCAGGCACAAAACGTAAGGCTAAGAATTTTACTTGGAGTTAAGAAAATGAAGATTTGAGATAAGTTTTTTTATCATCGCGAGAAAAGCGCTCGGAGAACTATTCCCTTGAATTCTCAAGAAAATCCTATGTAAACAGGAGATATTGATATGACGACAAAAAGAGGGGTGAGTTCCACCTTCCATGGAATGATGAAATTTTGAAAAGCCAATGAAAAAAAAAACAATAAAGGTCTTGAACTAAACCATAAAAATGAAACCATATAAATGAACTAAACTATAAATTTAGTTTTTGGAAGGAAAACACCCAAAACGGATCATTACCTTTTCATTACCATGTGTCTTTTGGCATTTCGTAAGACAAAATTTGGTCTTACGACAAAATAATTGTTTCCTAATGAGATTATATTTTGTTCCAGCTTAACCTAACCTAGTGCAATTGGATATACTCCCCATAACTATTGGATTACTTGTGGAATTCCCAAACTTTGGATATACTACATTAATCACCACGAGTTGACATCGTTTATAAGGTAAGATTTTTTTGTCCTAGACCTACTCCTACATTGTAGACCAAAAAGGGTCTCTGTTAAAAGGGTCTAATAGTCAACTGGGAATTAAAACCCGTAATTAAGCAAAAGTACCTTCGAAATGGAACAAAGGGAACGACAACAACTACGGAGTAATTAGTTCCCTGCCCTCAGCACCCTCCTCTCCGTCCTCTCCCTCCCATCATATTGGTCACCCGTATGTAAAAATCAAAAATGTCTGGACGTACAATTAGTTCCATGTCCCCACAAACTAACAAGTTCCGCCTTTTCCAAGTCACAAGTCACAATGTGACTTCTTCTCCTCTAGACCTTCAATTGAACCTGAACCCTCTTTAGATTAACCACCATATGTTGGTCCGGAGAAAATTGAAATCATTCCGAAATGTTTATCGCTATCTATTTGATATCAAAGCCGTCCCCTCAAAAGTCTCTCGCTTGCTTTAAACCAACCTACTCCTCCGACTGGTGGGTGGTTAGATCCTAAGGGTCTAAGGACGCCGAGCCCGAAGCTCGAAATGCTAAAGAGAGTTAAAAGGTCGATTGAAAAAGCCATAGTTGTATGCAGTGAAGCGTGGTGTGTGACCCTCGGGGGGTGGGTTTGGGAGTCGGGGACGTTGGAAAACCCCACCCCGACATGAATTTATCGACTGCTGGGTTTGTTTCCGGCTTCCACTCGTTTGTAAATTGGCATGTGAAAACTCGCGAATCGGCTGCGAGCCTGCCATCGAGCCGACGTGGTTTTGTTTCACAGATCGCTTCGTGTCTATGTGGGAGAGAGTTGAGGGCGAATGGTAAAGGCGTCCCTTGGAGGTTTCCTAGAGTTCTTTATACAAAGTGATACAGAAAGATGTAAAATTTGTCTGCCTTAAACATGGAAAAACTTTATTCGTAGTCTAGTGACTATGTATAGACCTTGTTTGGACCTTTTGATGTTCCCATAAACCCTTACAGGTTTATGGTCTATGGTCATTCTATGGGTATATTTGGACATGTAGAATTCTCAGATATGTAGACTTTTCTTTGTGTAGGTTAACTTCTTGATTTCTAAGGAGATTGCTAAGGACCAATGAAAACCTGGAACCCAAGGGACTTTTACGAGGACGTTTCTATGGTGTTTTTTAATGGACTATTTATAATTTTAAATATCTTCCATTGGAAGCAATGGAATTAATTCTGGATTATCAAGAATTATAGCTATTTCTTTATTAGGGATGTCAGAACGTAGTTTTAACATTTTTATGTTACCCATGGAATGACTTATAGGGTCATGGTGAGTCCATGGAGACTTGGAAGTGATCTTTGGTCATCTAGACTTTTCTTCATTTCCAAGGAGTACCTAACTAACTCCAACTTAATAACTAAGACCTTCATGGTGATTCCATGGGAACTTTAACGTATTTTCAGAACACGAAATCTAGATTTCCAAAGAGTTTCTCTACTAACTTCTGTACCTCCAAATAATTCTTGGGGAAGTATCTATGGTGTTTCAATGGGATATTTGTTATTTTAAATAGCTTTCCATAGAAAAAATATTTGACTGGTAATTTTGACATGTTGCCATTTTCCATTTAACTAGATTGTCATTTTGATGTCCCTATGGAATGACTTAGAGGTTCATGGTGACTCCATGGGAACATGGAACTGATTTCTAGGCATCTATACTTCTCTGGATTTCTAAAGAGTAACCAAACTAGACTTCTAGACCTAGACTTCCAAGGAACTCTTGATAAATACCTATGGTATTTAATGGGATATTTATGGTTTTTAAGAACTTTCCATAGTCAAATATTTGATTGTTTTTTTAGACATTTCATTTATAGCAATACCGTTCCTTTATAGAAAGACATAGATTTGATGTTCCCATAGAATGACGTAAGAAGTTCATGGTGAGTCTATGGGAACATGGACTGGTAATTTAAACATCTCTGGATTTCTATGGAGTATCCAAACTAACTCCTAGACCTCCAATGAACTCACAGGGAAGTGTCTATAGAGTTTCAATGGGATATCTATGGTTTTAAATAGCTTCCCATAGAAAAATGTTTGACTATTAATCTAGGCTTGTGGCCAATTCCAATAGCTATATCAAGCTATAGCAAAGCTATATCAAGACCTGATTGTGACCTTTAGACGTCCCCATAGATTTACCATAACCCTCTAAGAAGATTACAAGACTTCGAAACTTTTCTAGACTTCCGAAGAGACTCTTAGTAATCTAAACTAACTCCTATACCTTTCTTGTGGGAGTTTTTATGGTGTTTCAATGGAATATCTATGGTTTTACACAATTTTTGTTTTTTGATTTGATTTCTAAGGAGTATCCAAACTAACTTCTAGACCTCCAAAGAACTCATGGGGAAGTGTCTATAGAGTTTCAATGGGATATCTATGGTTTTAAATAGCTTCTCATGGAAAAATGTTTGACTATTAATCTAGACTTGTGGCCAATTCCTATAGCTATATCAAGCTATATCAAGACCTGATTGTGACCTTTAGACGTCCCCATAGAATTACCATAAGAAAAGAAGGGATTACAAAACTTCTAGACTCCCGAAGAGATTCTTAGTAATCTAAACTAACTCCTAGACCTTTCTTGTGGGAGTTTTTATGGTGTTTCAATGGGATATCTATGGTTTTACACAATTTTTGTTTTTTGTTCTGATTTCTAAGGAGTATCCAAACTAACTCCTAGACCTCCAAAGAACTCATGGGGAAGTGTCTATAGAGTTTCAATGGGATATCTATGGTTTTAAATAAGTTCTCATGGAAAAATGTTTGACTGTTAATCTAGGCTTGTGACCAATTCCAATAGCTATATCAAGCTATATCATAGTTATATCAAGATCTGATTGTGACCTTTAGACATTCCCATAGAATTACCATAGCCCTCTAAAGAGATTACAAGGCTTCTAAACTTCTCTAGACTCCCGAAGAGACTCTTAGTAATCTAAACTAACTCCTAGACGTTTCTTGTGGGAGTTTTTATGGTGTTTCAATGGAATATCTATGGTTTTACACTATTTTTGTTTTTTGATTTGATTTCTAAGCAATATCCGAACTAACTCCTAGACCTTCAAAGAACTCATGGGGAAGTGTCTATAAAGTTTCAATGGAATATCTATGGTTTTAAATAGCTTCCCATAGAAAAATGTTTGACTATTAATCTGGGCTTGTGGCCAATTCCAATAGCTATATCAAGCTATAGCAAAGCTATATCAAGACCTGATTGTGACCTTTAGACGTCCCCATAGAATTACCATAAGAAAAGAAGAGATTACAAGACTTCTAGACTCCCAAAGAGATTCTTAGTAATCTAAACTAACTCCTAGACCTTTCTTGTGGGAGTTTTTATGGTGTTTCAATGGAATATCTATGGTTTTACACAATTTTAGTTTTTTTTTTCTTCAATATTTCATTAAAAATTAGTGATTATTTCAAGGTTACTTAATGAGTATTTCGGAGTTCCTTTTATTTCCGTATATTTTTGATTTCGTGTATTTAATGGGAATTCCATATGTTTTTGGTACAACCCTTAGTATAAACACCGAATGTCGCCCGAAAAACTCATTCCATATTACGCAACATTTGCATGAAAAGCCATAAATATCACTTTAAACTTTAATCCGATCCCCGATACACACGCGTGGCGTTTGGAAGACCACAAGGAATACTCCGGGAATGAATTGAATGCCAAACCGTTTTGCTTGCGATACGTACGAACCAACCAGCCGCCTTCGAAGCGCCGCTCAAACTATCCCATTCCGCCGCACGGTGAAGAAACGCGGAGAATTACCAAGATTACCGAGATTATCGGCGTTGCTCTTGTCGTGGAGCGAAAGCCTCATGTTTCACAAATTGCCACCGCACAAATTAAAAAAGCAAATAAAAACCTCGGAAATCGGACGAAATCAAAAACTAAAATTGATGACTCTAAAGACGCCCTCGGAACATCAAGCTTTGGTCGATGGTTCTCCAGGGATGAATTTGTAGATTTTCCCATAGGCGGCTATTCGATCTTCTTAACACTTTTCTTTTCACCTCTTTTTTTCTGCAAACACTGCACTTTTTACGCACGGCACTGTATTTTTAAGGAGGCATTGCTTAATTTTTAAATAAATTCAGCAAATTTAGACAATTCAAGAAATAATTTTGGGCTTAAACGTGGGTTTTAAGAGAAGACATGCGAAAAGTTAGATCAAGACTGATTTAAGGAGACGTTTCAAGGTTTGAAAGACTGTTTTTAAAAAGGAACCGTTAGGCGAGGCAAGTTGTTTTATGAGGAGGTAGAGAAACTTTCCCTTGGACCATCGCTCCATCAGTCTTTGTCTGTTTATTGGTGGTTTCTGTCACAGTTGCGCAAATTTTGGAAGAAGTGAAAGTTGGTATTCAAATACAAATTTTTCAAACGTTTACCTAGGAACCTAGGCACCTAGGCACCTAGTAATCCACTAGAACGCCATAAAGTCATAAAACCATTGTCCTACATGAATTGGTCTTATAACACCATGGCAAATTGCACCATGGTCACAAGTTTGTTGTGACTTTTGTGGATTTGACTGAATTTAAAAGTTTTGAGAAAGTTTCCGTAGGTAAATTTGACTTTAAAACTAGAGCAGTCACGTTCCAACTTTCGTAAGTTCCACATCAACATTTGAACAGCAAATTTTAAAGTTTAAAACTTGAAACAGACTTTTTTACGTGGCAGTGTTGGACAGGGGTCTCGGTTCTCCCTCTAGTAGAGTGTGAAGTGTTTCTTTTCGACGATGGCGATTAAGTTGATGTGAAAACAACGTAACTATCAAGTTTGAGAGAGTGTAGCGCGCTTATTATAAATCTTTAGAATATCGGCATATTCTTATTTAGGACAGCAACTCTTTCTCTTTTATGTCGCGTTAAGAAAATTTAATTATCTTTAATTGTTTTGGCGGAAAATACAGTCTTATAAAGCGTGTTTTCCTGATAATTTAAGAAAATATCTGAAGTTTGATAAAATATAGCGCCCTTTTTAAAAGTCTCGGAAACATCGGCAATATCTTATCGAGAAGAACAACTCTTTCTCTTTAAAGTTACTTTAAGAAAATATAATTATCTTCTTCAGTTCAAACGGAAAATGTAATTTTCCAAAGCTTCTTAAAAATCGTGTAAATTTCAAAGAATCATCACTTTTGAGTGAATGTAACGCCTTTATAGTAATTCATATTCATTTCTAAATAAGTCTATTCAGAGCAGCAATTCTTCCTCTTTTAGGTCGCGTTAAGAAAATTCAATTATCTTTAATTGTTTTGGCGGAAAATACAGTTTTATAAAGCGTGTTTTCCTGATAATTTAAAAAATAGCTGAAGTTTGATAAAATATACTGCCCTTTTTAAAAGTCTCGGAAACATCGGCAATATCTTATTGAGAAGAACAACTCTTTCTCTTTAAAGTTACTTTAAGAAAATATAATTAACTTCTTCAGTTCAAACGGAAAATGTAATTTTCCAAAGCTTCTTAAAAATCGTGTAAATTTCGAAAAATCATCACTTTTGAGTGAATGTAACGCCCTTCTAGTAATTCATATTCATTTCTAAATAAGTCTATCCAGAGCAGCAACTCTTCCTCTTTTATGTCGCGTTAAGAAAATTCAATTATCTTTAATTGTTTTGGCGAAAAATACAGTTTTATAAAGCGTGTTTTCCTGATAATTTAAAAAATATCTGAAGTTTGATAAAATATACCGGCCTTTTTAAAAGTCTCGGAAACATCGGCAATATCTTATCGAGAAGAACAACTCTTTCTCTTTAAAGTTGCTTTAAGAGAATATAATTATCTCCTTCAGTTCAAACGGAAAATGTAATTTTCCAAAGCTTCTTAAAAATCGTGTAAATTTCAAAAAAATCATCACTTTTGAGTGAATGTAACGTCCTTATAGTAATTCATATTCATTTCTAAATAAGTCTATCCAGAGCAGCAACTCTTCCTCTTTAATTAGTAAATTTTACCCAACATTTGAACAGCAAATTTTAAACATTAAAACTTGAAACAGATATTTTTACGTGGCAGTGTTGGACAGGGATCTCGGTTCTCCCTTTCGTAGAGTGTGAAGTGTTTCTTTTCGACGATGAAGTCGATGTGAAAACAACGTATCTACCAAGTTTGAGAGAATGTAGCGCGCTTATTATAAATCTTCAGAATTTCGGCATATTCTTATTTAGGACAACAACTCTTCCTCTTTTAGGTCGCGTTAAGAACATTTAATTATCTTTAATTGTTTCGGCGGAAAATACAGTTTTATAAAGCGTGTTTTCCTGATAATTTAAAAAGTATCTCAAGTTTGATAAAATATACCGCCCTTTTTAAAAGTCTCGGAAACATCGGCAGTATCTTATTGAGAAGAACAACTCTTTCTCTTTAAAGTTACTTTAAGAAAATATAATTAACTTCTTCAGTTCAAACGGAAAATGTAATTTTCCAAAGCTTCTTAAAAATCGTGTAAATTTCAAAAAATTTCTATTTCATTAATTCATATTCATTTCTAAATAAGTCTATCCAGGACAGCAAATCTTCTTTTTTAATTAGTAAATTTGACTTTAAAACTGGAGCAGTCACGTTCCAACTTTCGCAAGTTCCACATCAACATTTGAACGGCAAATTTTAAACTTCAAAACTTGAAACAGACATTTTTACGTGGCAGTGTTGGACAGGGATCTCGATTCTCCCTCTCGTAGAGTGTGAAGTGTTTCCTTTCGACGATGGCGATGAAGTCGATGTGAAAACAACAGTTGCGTTTAGCACCTGGCTTCCCCGCGGGCATCTGGTTGATCAAAGAAGGGCTACAGCAGACA
The DNA here is from genome assembly GCA_027575185.1 of Mimaenictus wilsoni. NCBI lineage: Eukaryota > Metazoa > Arthropoda > Insecta > Coleoptera > Staphylinidae > Mimaenictus > Mimaenictus wilsoni. Next base: position 23,028 of record JAODAC010047409.1, read on the forward strand.
ACATGCGACCACACGTACGTGTCCGCGTACGGAAATGTTTTAAGAGGGTTCTCGGCCCAAAAACCAGTCCATCTACTACTATTCAACGTAAGTGCAGAACGCAAACGATTCCACACTTTGATAGCGAATGACCTCGAAAAAACTTCTATAATTAACGCAATACATGTACAATTTATAACCTAAGATGTCACCTAATTAAAAAGAGTAAAAAAAATGACCCTCGTAAATTTTAATAATGTTATGATTTAATTAAATATTTGCAAGTCTTTGTATGCCCTCTTTGTATGAGTGTGCGTTTTGAGTGTGAGTGTGAGTGTGAGTGTGAGTATAACTGTGATATATATAAGTGTGAGTATAAGTGTCAGTGTGACAGTGTGTATGGGATAGTATTAGTCTTGGAATTAAAGGTTGAGGTTGAGGATAATGAATAGAAGTAGTCGAATAATTTATACGAAATGAATGTAATGATGAAGCGATGAATAACAATTGATGAATCACATGCGAAGGGTTCGACTGGGAGGTGCCGGCGCTGGGTTCGGAACTTAACAGAACAGTCGGTATTGTTCCCAAAGTGTATTGGGCACAAACGCCGCGCCGTGACGCGTCATAGTCATGGCTGCTTCCTCTCCTGTTTCCCTAACAATAGAGGGATATTTCGGAGGGGTTGCTCCTCGACGTAGGGAGGACGTCATGGGTGTGTCGGGCTCGAGCTATGGTTGATCAACTTTGCATTGATTGCATCGATTTGGAAATAATTTCAAATTCCTACTGCTGCTTCGGCTTCTGCGTCTGTTTCTGTTTCAATTTCTGTTCGGTCTTTTCTCCCGGAGTCTCGGTTGGAGGTTTTTGGTATGAGGCGCCGTATACGCGGAAGGAATGGGGGAGGAAATGGGAAGAGGATTTAATGGAAGGACGACAGTGGCGGCGGTTGGAGGCGGCAAAAGCAGCGCGCCACGGTCATAAATAACATCAGGGGCCATGGGATTTTGTACACTTGTAGCTGCACTCCGCACTCGCCTATCGTGGCTCTAGTTTTACACAGTTTTACACAACCACTCTATAAACATCTTTTTAACCTCAAACTTTCATGATCTGGTATTTAAGTATATGAAGTTTAGAGTTATTGAGGGGTTTTCAAGAGGTGAATCTCAATCTTTTCATCTAAATTTATTAATTTAAAGACGGCATTACGTTAATGAGTTGAAGGCTTAAAGAATGTCTTTGCGACATACGAACACCATAAATTTGCCAATTTAAGATGCTTTTATTTCTAAATTTTATATTCCAACTTTCTTTAATGACTAATAGACAAAATGGAGGTCCATGTTTTGAAAATAAGTTTTTTTGAAAATCTGTCATTTTTGAACAGCTGCAACGCCCTTATTAGATGTTTGCCAGCTTCAGGGATGGATTTTTGAACAAGGAACTCTTCTTCTTTTATCCCAATGTGAAACTAAACTTTTATCTGTTTTAGTTTATTCAGAATTTGTAAAATTCTAAAGTCTGTTTTCCAAAATTATAGTATTTCTGAAAATTTAAAAGTATCTATCAGGTTTGCGAGAATGTAGCGCGCTTGTTATAAATCTCCAGAATTTCGGCATGTTCTTATTTAGGATAGCAACTCTTCCTCTTTCATGTCGCGTTAACAAAATTTAATTATCTTTAATTGTTTCGGCGGAAAACACAGTTTTATAAAGCGTGTTTTCCTGATAATTTAAAAATTATTTGAAGTTTGATAAAATGTACCGCCCTTTTTAAAAGTCCCAGAAACATCGGCAATATCTTATTGAGAAGAACAACTCTTTCTCTTTAAACTTGCTTTAAGAGAATATAATTATCTCCTTCAGTTCAAACGGAAAATGTAATTTTCCAAAGGTTCTTAAAAATTGTGTAAATTTCAAAAAATCATCACTTTTGAGTGAATGTAACGCCCTTATAGTAACTTAAATTTATTTCTAAGTTAGTCTATCCCCAGCAGCAACTCTTCCTCTTTAATTATTCGTTGAGAAAATGTTATTAATTTTAATAGTTTAATAGAAAAATGCAATTTACTAAAGCGTGTTTTTCAAAAATACGTGTTTTTCAAATTTTAAAATATGTCTAGTTTGACAGGATGTAGCTCTTTTACTAAAACGCACCCAGGTTCCGGAGTTACTTTATTAGGAACATCAACTCATTTTCATTCATATGGTCTCAAGAAAGTTTGATTATCTTTACTGTTTTAGATGTATCTAGGCAATTTTCCGAAGCATGTTTATTTCAAACTTGTGTAACTGAAAATTACAATAATCAAGGAACATTGGAGAGAATATTACGGCCTTTTTAGAATACTCAGAGATTTATGAAAAGCACTATTAGAAGCAGTAACTCTTCCTCTTTAATTCCTCATGGAAGAGGTTTTCCTATCTTTTACAGTTTAGTCGTAAAATGCATTTTTCCAAGGCGTGTTTTCTATAATTAAGTTATTTTAAAGTTCATTTTATGCGTAAATTTCAAGAAATATATCAATTTTGAGCGGATATAACGCCCTTATATTAATTAGTAAGTATTTCTGAATGATCGTATCAGGTACTGTAATTATTCCTCTTTAATTTCCATCTCAGGAAGTTTTATTATCTTTAATAGTTTAGTCGGAATATACAGTTTCGTGTCCCGAATATTTTAAGGACATTGAAAATTAGAGAAATCACTCATTTTTTTGGGAGAATATAACGTCCGTAATACAATTCTCGGAGATTTCTGAATTAATCTATCCCATGCAGTAACTCTTCCTCTTTAATTCTTCGTCGCGAAAATTGTACTATATTGAATTGTTTAATCGGAAGAAACAATTTTCTAAGTCTGCCCAAAAACTTAAATTTATAAAAATTTCAAATATTTATAAAGTTAGGGGGCATGTAACGCACTTATTAGAAACACCAAAGATTTCGGTATAAGCCCATTGTGATTATCAACTTTTCCTCTTTCATGTCACGTTCAGAAAATTTAATTACCTTCATTATTAGAGACGGAAAATGTAATTTTCCAAAGCGTGTTTTAAAAAAAATACGTTTTCTCTAAAAGTTAAAAAAGAAATCAAATTAGGGAGAATATTACACCTTTTCTATAATTCTCAAAGATTTGTGAATATCAGTGTTCGAAGCAGCAACTCGTCTTCTTTAATTTCCCATTGAAAAATTGTAGTTATCTTTTTTAGTTTAGACGTAAAATGCAATTTTCCAAGACGTGTTTTCAAAAAATTGTATTTTTGAAGGCTTACCACATTTTTGTTTAAATTTGTACTGGAACAAAATCTATTGTAGTGTCTTGAAACCTGGCCATTTTTGAGATCTCCAGAGGTTTTTCCGAAGGACATGATTAAGGATAAAACAATTTGAGATATTTTTAGACCATGGTCTAGGGTCCATTAAAACCTGAACAATTTCTAAGTGTATCTAAGTTCCCGCCTATCCAAGCGAGCCCTCTAAACGAAGATGGGAAATTCAAAATTGTCCTATTTAAATTTTCTTTGAAGATCCATCAACCAGCTCTATATAAAAGTCTCCCCAACAGATTGGGACCTTTCCTAATGCTTCCAATAACTAATTAGAACCAATTTAAACATTCTAGGTGTATCTACGCTACTTCCATCTTCAATCTACTATCTATACCTTAACCTAGGCTAGACTAAAAACTGGACAATGGACAATCATCTTTTTGGAATGTCTTAATTTATTTTATGGAAAATACTATACCTTAACCTAGGCTAGACTAAAAACTGGACAATGGTCAATCATCTCTTTGGAATGTCTTAATTTACTTTATGGAAAAATTTAGCTCCCACGGATAGTTGATGGTCAATTCCAACAGATGTAGAGGGTGTAAATATTTATAGCACGCTTACAGTAATGACCTCTCTTCCACTATCATAATATTGGTCACCACTGCAGAACTAGCCACCCTATTCTTTTGTCCAAATCCTCAACTCTATCCAACTCTGCTCCATAGCTCAAGTGTGGGGCGTATTAAGAGATCTTGTAATACCACACACTCTACTTAACGCGGAACAAAGACTAAATGAGAACCCAGTTGGAGAAGAAAATATGATACTCCCCCGACATCGGCAGCAGACGTGTTTGGGGAAAACTGTGTACGCTAAAAGGACGAACTGTCAAGCGGAACGCCCTAGCTCCAGAGCCGGAACCCACTCGCTCCGACTGCACTCCCCCAAGTGGGAAAGCGGAAAATACGGAAATGACATGTGACAATAGGAAATTGTAGATAAATCACCATCGTGCAGATATGAAAATTAAAGCAATCCGGTCGCAAGTTGCGTGCTGCCAATATAATGACTACAATGTTTTGGTAAATTGCTAACTTTTGTTCCGAACGAAGCAGGTCTCTCATTTTCTAATTCTATTAGGTTTGATGATTGGGGCCGCCTTTGTTCGGCTTGCTGTTCCGTGCTTGCCATGCACGAATTGCACGCTTATTACGCTGCCTTTGTTTTTCCACTTTTCCAACGTTTAGGTTGGTGTTTCGTGCGAAGCGCACATAACTCTGTGGAGACACCCCGTGGCACCGGAATTGCACTACTACTCTCTGATTACCAAATCACAAACATGTATTTCGTGTTCTCGGGAAATCTACCTTTAGAATCTAGAAGAATAGGTTCATATGAGTCAAATGGAAAATTGGACTGATTTTGATTCTAATCCAAGATTATCTACGTTAGTCCTAATAATAGTCTCTTACTGCTATTCCTACTTCTATACCCAGTCTTTTATTTCCACTATGTCTCAAGCGGAGAAATCAAAATTTTCCGATTTCAATTTTTCCTGAAAATCCATCAAAGAGGTCTACATAAAAGTGTCCCAATCAACTTTAGACCTTCAACAAACACTTTCTTTTGGTCCTAACCCTAATTAATGGAAAGAGGAAATTTTAAAATCTTCCGATTTCGTTTTTTCTTGAAAAGCCATCACTGAGGTCCATATAAAAGTGTCCTCATCAACTTTAGACCTTCAAAAAACCTTTTCCTTTGACACTATCCCTAATTAGAGAAAAGAGGAAATTTAAAATTTAGCCGATTTCAATTTTTCTTGAAAATCCATCAGTGACGTCTATATAAAAATGTCAACTCATCAACTTTAGACCTTAAAAAAACCTGTTCCTTTGATACTATCCCTAATTATAGAAAGGAGGAAATTAAAAAATTGTCCGATTTCAATTGTTCTTGAAAATCCATCAGTGACGTCTATATAAAAATGTCCTCATTAACTTGAGACCTACAAAAAACATGTTCCTTTAGCCCTATCCCGCCTTAAAAAAAATTAAAATTTCCCGATTTCAATTTTTCTTCAAAATCCATCAACCAGCTCTATACGAAAGTCTCCCCATCAAATTTAGACCTCTCCCAAATCTTCCCCCAACCCCACAGGTCCAATTCTTACTAAATGAACGAATTTAAACCTTCCACCCAAGAAAAAAAAACGCATACAAAGCTAAAAAGCTAAAAGAAAAACGAAAATATGAAGTTTATAAAGTTGATGAGGTGTTCATTGTCAACAGCTAGCTTTCCCGTGGCGCGGCGGCGTGAAAAACGAGCAAAGTTTGAAATAGTCATGAATAATATCCAGCCGGAGCTGCGGCGCGTCGTCTCCAGAGGGTTGGCATAGTTTGGGTTCGCCGCGCCATCCTCTCCCTCCCACGGCCTTTTAATTTAATGATATTTTTATGTGCGCCGCGCGTGTTCAACCACCACCGCACCGCACCGGGTCCACCATCGAGATGGTTATCATCTCCTGGCGCACTCGGCCGCCCGGTGGCGGCGAACGTTTATTGTAATTGTGTGCAAATGCATGTAAATACGCCGGTGAGGATTTCAACAAGCGGGGGCATAAAAGGCGCAACAGCTTAATATCAGTCCTTTATTTTTGAAAGATAACAAATGAAATATTTGATATTAATTAGAGGAGGTTTCTTAAAGATTGATGGGAATCTTTGGAAACATATTGGTGGGATTGATCCTTTTTATGGGGTTTGGATTTAGTCAAGTCATCTTTGAGATACCAGTGAACTCGGGATCTTCATTAAACGTCTTTCTGAGCTTTAAAGAGAGGAACTATCAAAGTTTACAAAAGTCAAAATTGTCCAATTCCAATTTTTCTTGAAGATCCATCAATGTAGTCTATATAATAGTCTCCTAATCAAACTGGGAGCTAAAAAAAACGTTTTTGGAAGTGCTAGCAATTACTAATCAAAGAAATTATCAAAATTGCAAAAAGTTAAAAATTGTCCGATTTCATTTTTTCTTCAAGATTCATCAATGAAGACTTCACAAAAGTGTCCCCATTGGATTAGGACTTTTCCAAAAGTAATAATGAATCCCCCATACATTGAATCTAGTTTTGTAATGGTAATGGTGAGGATTTCAACAAGCGGGGGGCATAAAAGGCGCAACAGCTTAATATCAGTCCTTTATTTTTGAAAGATAACAAATGAAATATTTGATATTAATTAGAGGAGGTTTCTTAAAGATTGATGGGAATCTTTGGAAACATATTGGTGGGATTGATCCTTTTTATGGGGTTTGGATTTAGTCAAGTCATCTTTGAGATACCAGTGAACTCGGGATCTTCATTAAACGTCTTTCTGAGCTTTAAAGAGAGGAACTATCAAAGTTTACAAAAGTCAAAATTGTCCAATTCCAATTTTTCTTGAAGATCCATCAATGTAGTCTATATAATAGTCTCCTAATCAAACTGGGAGCTAAAAAAAACGTTTTTGGAAGTGCTAGCAATTACTAATCAAAGAAATTATCAAAATTGCAAAAAGTTAAAAATTGTCCGATTTCATTTTTTCTTCAAGATTCATCAATGAAGACTTCACAAAAGTGTCCCCATTGGATTAGGACTTTTCCAAAAGTAATAATGAATCCCCCATACATTGAATCTAGTTTTGTAATGGTTTTGCCATGATTTAAATAATTTGAATCTGGTTTTAAACACTACTCAACCATTTAGAATAGAAGTAAAGAAACAGAAATTATCTATATTTGTTGCGTTACATTTAAAGCCCTGTATCTCGAAAACTATTTAAACTACACATGTCATCCTTAGACAGTTATATTCTGCATTAAATTGTCTAGAACGTTGTCCTCTATAAAATGTCGTATGTTTATTGTTCAATTATTTACAAAGCGTTTAAATATGCAATCAAATTTTAAAGACCCAAAAATGATTTATCAAATTCAAGGCACCATAACTTCTTAACGATTTAAGCTAGTTACACTATCAAAACATACAATAAATCTACATTTAATCGGCTACAAGAACTAGTAGAGAGATGACTTAATAATGTTACTGAGTAAGCGATAACTTAGTAAACAATGACATGTTTCAAAAATTAGGAAACAATCAAAAGTGACAACACCTTAGGAAAAGATTAATAACTTTTAATCTATTTAATATATTATATTGATTTAAAAATCATCTTATAATACGTTAAATTTCCTATAATCTGATACTATTTAAGGAAAGACTTAATTAAGTATACCTTTATTTATGTAAATTCTAAAGTACGAAAATTTGTACAAAATTTGATCCCCATTTTTTCTGAAAAAATTAACAACTTTATCGGCCTATATCCCGAAAACTACTAAAGCTTTTTATATAATCTTAAGTTCATAATAAAGAGCGTTAAGATGTCTATAAGTCGAACTGTACTGAAAGCCATACTTCTTTTTGTTAATTTCTTATAGCGAGTTAAATAATACTGGCAACATTTTAAATTGTCTACAAATGAAATCACATATTCAAAGCTCCATAACTTTTAAACGATTAAAGCTGAATAAAATATCAAAGCCATTTATAAATCTTTAGTTAACTAGCTATAGGAAATTCCAGAAACATGATATTATATTGTTACATAGTAAGCGAAAACTTAATAATCACTAAAATGTTAGAAAAATTAAAAAACGAACGAAATGTACAACCAAAGAGAAAAACTTAAATAAAATTTAAAGTCCTTAAAATTTTAGATTGATTCAAATGTCATCTTAAAACACGTTAAATTTTCGACCAACTAATTTTACCCCAGGTAAAAGATTACTTAATTTTAGCCTTACTTAAGAAAGTTTCAAAGTAGGAAATAAAATTTGATCCAGATTTTTGTTTTGTTAACTTTAACGCCCTGTATCTCAAAATCTACTTAAGTTAGTTTAATGATGTTTGCAGCATTATAAAGTGCATTAAATTGTCTATTGAACACTCTTAAACAGAAAGTCGTAAGTATTTTTGTTAATTATTTACAGAGAGTTAAATAAAGCATTCTATTCCGAATAAAATCAAAAATTTTATAAATTTTTAAAATTAATTCCCTACAACTTCTTTGAGTTTTTTGCAGTTCTGGCAGTAGTTAAAGGAATGTAAAAGGTTCCCCATGATAGGGAGTGACTTCTCTTAAGGTTTTAACCAACATTTCATGCCTTAAAACATGCATTTTAAAGATTTTCCCGTGTTTTAAACGAATATAAGCCAATTTAAATTATAAAAAAAACTCTTAACTTTAACGCCCTGTATCTCAAAATCTGTTTAGGTTAGTGTAATAATGTTCGGAGTATTATAAAGTGCATTAAATTGTCTATTGAACTCTCTCAACAAGAAAGTCGTAAGTATTTTTGTTAATTACTTATAGAGAGTTAAATAAAGTATTCTATTCGGAATAAAATCGAAAATTTTATAATTTTTAAAATTAATTCCCTACAACTTCTTTGAGTTTTTTTGCAGTTCTGGCAGTAGTTAAAGGAATGTAAAAGTTTCCCCATGATAGGGAATGACTTCTCTTAAGGTTTTAACCAACATTCCATGCCTTAAAACATGCATTTTAAAGTCTTTCCCGTGTTTTAAACGAGTTTAAGCCAATTTAAATTATAAAAAGAAACTCTTAATTTTAACGCCCTGTATCTCAAAATCTGTTTAGGTTAGTGTAATGATGTTCGGAGCATTATAAAGTGCATTAAATTGTCTATTGAACACTCTCAACCAGAAAGTTGTAAGTATTTCTGTTAATTATTTACAGAGAGTTAAATAAAGCATTCTATTCGGAAAAAAATCAAAAATTTTGTAAATATTTAAAATTAATTCCCTACAACTTCTTTGAGTTTTTTGCAGTTCTGGCAGTAGTTAAAGGAATGTAAAAGTTTCCCCATGATAGGGAGTGACTTCTCTTAAGGTTTTAACCAACATTCCATGCCGTAAAACATGCATTTTAAAGACTTTCCCGTGTTTTAAACGAGTTTAAGCCAATTTAAATTATAAAAAGAAACTCTATAGAGTCTTTTAAAAGTCCTATGAATAGTTATATCCTAAAATTCACAGAAGTTACCTTGAAAATCTGGAAAATTTTCCAAGCTTTGAAAAAGTGTGGAACAGCTGTGTACAAAACTATGACGCCAAAACCTCCGACGCGTCGGATCTCTCACAAAAAAAAGCCAAAAACGAAGAGTGGTTACTCGAATAGACTAGAAAGAGAGGAGGACATGACAGTTGTTTGGTCCCCGTGACGCCCTGACGTATTATATATGGCGACGGAGACGAACTTCCGATGAGCAACACACGGCGCGCCTCTTTGACGCTGAGAAGGAAAGGAGGAGGAGGAGATCAAGCATAATCCAATATGGCCGAAAGAGAAGGAACGCTAAAAGCATGCCCGAAAAGTGGGGATATGCCACGGTTCTACGAGCTTTAGATCACTACCAGAACGAAACACGCCGCTGTGAGTGATCTTTCGCAATCTAATATTTTGCGAGAGAAAGACGAACAGAAAAAGTTAGTTGAGTAGAGTCTCTGAGACAGTGACTTTAGCTTTTATTCCGATTTTATCCAACGTTTCTTCAGGTTTTTACACCTTAAACAAAACTAGTTAAACTAGTAAATTGTTAAACACTTAAACAAAGTTAAATATTTGCATTTATTTATTTAAATATAGTAAAAATAATAAGCCTAATTAACTTAATCCCTAAAGAAATTCCTTAAGTCACTTAAATTTCCAGATTGTTGACTGTGAGTTACGAAGTGTCAATTATGATTATAATATAGTGAAGTCACGTGTGGACAGAAATTCAAAGCTCCATAACTTTTAACTGATTAAAGCTGGGTCAAATATGAATAACATTTATAAATCTTTGATTAACCCACTATAAATATATATGAGAAACATGGAATAATAATGTCTTCAGTAAGCGATAGCTTCATAAATAATAAAATGTTTCACAAAAATTGTAAAATGAACGAAGCGGTCAACCAACAAGGAAAACAGTCATAAAATTTAAAGTCCTTAAAATTTTAGATTGGTTTAAATGTCATCTAAATGTACGTTAAATTACCTACAACACGATGCTTCTTGGTAAAAGATTAATTAATTGTAGCATTACTTAAGTAAGGTTTAAAGTAAGGATCAAAATTGACTACCGATTTTTGTTGTGTCAACTTTATTAGCCTATATCTCGAAAACTTCTTAAGCTAATTAAATGAGCTTCGGTTCATTATAAAGAGCATTAAATTGTCTATAGGATAGTTCTGTCTGAAAGCCGTAGCCCTCTTTGTTAATTACTTACAGGGAGATTTATATTATATAACCAAAATTTTAAAAGTTGTTGAAATGAAATCTCATATTCAAATGTTCATAACTCTTAAGCAATTATACCTGGGTCAAATATCTGTAACAGTTATAAATCTTCAGTTCATCAGCTATAAAAATATATCAGAAACATGGCATAAAAAATTTACACAATAGCTTAATGAATAATAAAACATTTCAAAAATTTGAAAAACGAACGAAACAGATAACAAATACGAAAAAGAGTCATAAAATTTAAAGTCCTTAAAATTTTAGATTGGTTTGAATATCATCTAAATCTCGGTTAAATTTCCTACAACATGATGCTTCTTGGTAAGAGATTAATTAATTGTAGCATTACTTAAGTAAGTTTTAAAGTGAGGATCAAAATGTATTCCCGATTTTTGTTGTGTCAACTTTATCGGCCTATATCTCGAAAACTTCTTAAGCGAACTAAATGAGCTTAAGTTCATTATAAAGAGCATTAAATTGTCTATAGGATAGTTCAGTCTGAAAACCGTAGCCCTCTTTGTTAATTACTTACAGGGAGATTTATATTATATAATCAAAATTTTAAAAGTTGTTCAAATGAAATCTCATATTCAAATCTTCATAACTTTTAAGCAATTAAGGCTGAGTCAAATATCTCTAACATTTATAAATCTACAGTTAACCAACTATAAAAATATATCAAAAACATGGCATAACAATTTTACACAGCAAGCGATAGCTTAATAAACAATAAAACATTTCAAAAATTGTAAAACGAAACTGATAACAAATACGAAAAACAGTCATTAAATTTAAAGTCCTTAAAATTTCAGATTGGTTTAAATGTCAATTAAATGTACGTTAAATTTCCTACAACATGATGCTTCTTGCTAAAAGATTAATTAATTGTAGCATTACTTAAGTAAGTTTTAAAGTAAGGATCAAAATTTACTACCGATTTTTGTTGTGTCAACTTTATCAGCCTATATCTCGAAAACTTCTTAAGCTAATTAAATGAGCTTCGGTTCATTATAAAGAGCATTAAATTGTCTATAGGATAGTTCTGACTGAAAGCCGTAGCTCTCTTTGTTAATTACTTACAGAGAGATTTATATTATAAAATCAAAATTTTAAAACTTGTTCAAATGAAATTTCATATTCAAATGTTCATAATTCTTAAGTAATTATACCTGGGTCAAATATCTCTAACATTTATAAATCTTCAGTTCATCAGCTATAAAAATATATCAGAAACATGGCATAAAAAAATTTACACAATAGCTTAATGAATAATAAAACATTTCAAAAATTTGAAAAACGAACGAAACTGATAGCAAATACGAAAAACAGTCATTAAATTTAAAGTCTTTAAAATTTCAGATTGGTTTAAATGTCAATTAAATGTACGTTAAACTTCCCACAACATGATGCTTCTTGGTAAAAGATTAATTACTTGTAGCATTACTTAAGTAAGGTTTAAAATAAGGATCAAAATTTACTACCGATTTTTGTTATGTCAACTTTATCGGCCTATATCTCGAAAACTTCTTAAGCGAACTAAATGAGCTTAAGTTCGTTATAACGAGCATTAAATTGTCTATAGGATAACTCTGTCTAAAAGCCGTAGCTCTCTTTGTTGATTACTTACAGAGAGATATATATTATAAAATCAAAATTTTAAAAGTCGTGCAAATATTCAAAGCTGCATAACTTTTAAACTATTAAAGCTGCATAAAATATCGAATACATTTATAAATCTTCAGTTAACTTTAGCTTTATTCCGAATTTCTCCAGCTTTCCTATAAGTTTTTACACCTTCCAAAAACGAGTCAAATTCCTAAAACTTTAAAACAACTTAAAACTGATAAAACGGTTACATTCTTAAACAAAGTTAAATATTTGTATTTATTGATAAAAATATACTAGTAATAAATAATAGTAAATAAATAATAAGCCTAATTAACTTGAACCCTAAAGAAATTCCTTAAGTCACTTAAATTCCAAGATGGTTGAGTGTGATTTACGAAGTGACAATTATGATTACACTAACATGGGAGAGTCGCAGTCATGTGTGGATAAAAATGTAGCTAATTGAAAAACGGAGCTGAGCACGTTTGTCACGTGGTGCAAGCCACAAAGCAGATTTAAGTACGTAGATTTACGCGGAAGGTGAATATGAAGAGACATCACACGAGTAGTGCACATCGAGTATTAAGATTAAAATAACGTGATAAGAATTCTTGTACGTCTAGTTCTACTTCTACAGCATCTTCTGGCTTTAGTTCTACGTTTTGAGGTTATCTAAGGCCAGTTTATCTTATAAAAGCAACATTTTTCTTTAAAACTGACTTTTACTATAAAAATATGTCCCTGATTACTCTAAAAATGTGATTTCTATTTGTTTATTTGTTTATACGATAATTATGCAAACTCAAATTGGATTATGATGAAATATTTTTTTCGAAGGTTTAAGTTTAACTTGATATAATTAAAGGAAGATGTACAACTTTTGAGATCCCTGATTTGAGATTTGAGATTTGAGATTAATCTTTTAATAAACCTTGGGTTTGTTTCCGTTCCGTTCTTATCGTCACGTTGAACTGATGTAAATTTAGATAATTTCGAATTAGACGCGCACGAGTTGTTGCCAAAATTCTTTAAAAGTCTCATTTTTTAAGTTAGAAACGTTGCGACTTCATTCATTCTCCGTCGCTTCTTAGATTTTTAAATTTCTCAAATTCAAAGCTTTATAACTTTAAAACGCTTTAAGCTAGCTAAAATATTGAATATTCCTATAAATTTTCATTTTACCAGTTATGAAATTTCCAGAAACATGATTTAATAATGTTACTCGTTATGTGATAACTTATGAAACAATAACATGTTACGAAAATATAAAAATACCAACGAAAATGGACAACCAATAAGGAAAATGTGTATAACTTTTAAACTACTTAAAAGTATAAATTGATTTAAAAATCATCTGAAAGTACGTTAAATTTCCTATAAATTGTTGCCTGCTCTTAAGAGATAGGACAAGTGTAGCATTATATAATTAAGTTTTAAAGTAAGAGATAATTAACTACCGAATGAACGGAAACAAAAATTATTGCTTATGGAAAAAAACTAATAACTTTTAAAGTATTCGTAATTTCGGATTAAATTTAAAATGAGGTGATAGTAAATTAAATTACCTATAAAATGTTGGTACTTAATGTATTTGTGATTATATGCAGCATTATTTAAATGCAGTGCAAAGTAGAACTGTACATTTTTCGAGACAAGAACACATAATATAATTCCTAATATTTTTTTGTGTTACATTTAACGCCCTGTATCTCGAAAACTATTTAAGGCAGATACATCATCCCTACTTTGTTATATATTATCATAAATTGTCTATAACACAAAGAAAGACAAAAAGTCGTACGTTATTTCTTTAATTACTTATGAAAGTGTGAAGTCAACTATCGAATTATAAAAATCTAAAAATATTTTATCAAGTTCAAAGCTTCATAACTTTTAAACTATTAAAAGTACATACAATATTAAAAACTCCTATAAATCTTCAATTAACAGGCTATATAATTACCTAGAACATGTGATAATAATGTTACTCAGTAAGTGATAACTTAATAAACAATAAAACCTTACGAAGTTTATAAAACGATCGAAATTGTCAACCATTAATGAAAAGATTAATAACTTTATAACTACTTAAAATTTTATATTGACATAAAAATAATTTGAAAGCACATTAAATTTCCTATTAAGTGATGCTGCGTAATGAGAGATGAATTAAGTATAGCATTACTTAATTTAGTTCTAAAAGTAAACACAAAAATTAATCCAAATGATTTGTTATGAATACTTTAACGCGCTATAACTGGAAAACTACTGAAGATACCTACATAATCCTTAGATCGTTAAAAAGAGTATTAAATTGTTTATCGGATGATCCGCACGGAAAAGTCGTATCTCTCTTTGTTAATTACTTATAGGGGTTTAAATTAAGCGATCATAGTTTCGAATAAAGTGAAAATTTCATAAATTCTTTATCAAAGTTAAAGCAGTATAACTTTTAAACGATTTAAGCTAGATACAATATCAAAGACTCCTATAAATTTACATTTAATCAGCTATAAAAACATCAGAAACATGATGTAATAATATTACCCAGTAAGCGATAACTTAATAGAAAATAATATGTTGCAGGAACTATAAACAAATCTATAGGAGCAGCCAATAAGGAAAGGTTAATAACTTTTATACCACTTAAAATTTTAGAGTTACTCAAAAACCGGCTGAAAATACATTAAATTTCCTATAATTTGGTAGCACTTAATGTGAGATTAATTAAGTATAGCATTACTTAATTGTGTTTCAAAATAAAAAAATATGTACTCTTCTCAATTTTTGTTTTGTTATGATATAACGCCCTATATCTCGAAAACTACTTAAGTCATTTAGATGAGCCTTAGTTCATTGTAAAGTGCATTAAATTGCCCATTTGAATATTCCAACGGGAAAGTCGTACCCCTTTTTGATGATTACTTATGGGCGTTTAAATTACACAATCGAAATTTCGAACGGAAGGAAAAATTCATAAATTTATATTTGAAACTTTATAACTTTTAAACGGATATAAAACGGCATAAAATTTCAATATGTCATATAAAATTGGCTAATTTTAGTGAATTTGAATTATATGTTGGGGCTATGTTAGGTTAGGTTGTGTTAAATTAGGTTAGGTTTCGTTTATTCGAATTCTACAGTTGAAAAAAGAAGCAATTAAAACTAATAAATAATAATGCCAGTAATAATGGTGGTGGACACGTGGTGGGGTCCGAACTAAAGCGACTAATTGCCGGACGTAAGACTGTAATGGAAACAAATCGTAAGTTAAGTTGAGATGATTAATAGAGATATCGCTGTGGTTAGACAAACGGTTTGTAGCAGAAACGCGTTGCGTCGTCGTCGTTCGACAGGCTGGCAAATATGTCGAGGCGCCTCGGCCGCGATTTTTTTTCTTGCCGTTGTTGCGGTTTGATGTTCTACGAGTACGTACATCGCAATTCATTTTCAATCCGGCCCGCATTCGTATGCATTATGCATGACCACGCATGTCCGACGCACTCAGCAACGTCGGCGCAAGCGAGCTACTCCGGTTTTTCCCTCGGCCACGGCATTGCAGCAACAACTGGTGAGCATAGAAAAATCGTTTCTACTCCGACGTGTTTTCTTCGCCGGGAAAACGTATGCAAAACGAATGCTAATTTCACGCATCTGAACTTTCCTTATTTCCGTTTTTTTACCCTATTTTGCCTTCATTCCTGCTGTGTTTGTTGCCGTTTCTTGGTTACCGAGCGTTATTTTAATCATTGCGTTGCACCGAACGCATTTCTAGGGATTGTGTTTGAGAAGAGGCGTTTGCATCGGTAAACTGGCCGGAAATGGCGTTGAAAATGAAGAGGTTGGTTGTCAACCATTTTGCTTAACATGTAATTGCGAGAAGGCAGAGCGGAGAAAAAGTTTACGATGGCAGGAAAATGGGAGAAGGCGAGAAAGTGGATTAGAAAAGAAGGTGCAGGAAATTATAGCCATCAATTTGAGTGTAAATAAAACCATTTCATGGTCTATTTAATAACCAAATTCATGGTTACGCATCGGGCAGGATATTAAAAAAACGTATAAGAAGAACATGCTTAGACAACATACAAACTTACAGAGTTACTAAGTAAGTTACTGTGAAAGTTAAGTCGTGTTTAAGGATCTCTAACTTTTAAACCCATTAAAATTTTAAAATGATTTCAAAATCATGAAAGAGCCAGTTAAATTC
>JAODAC010047410.1:0-10417 GCA_027575185.1 Mimaenictus wilsoni
AGCCTCTAAACATATGGGAATAGAAATCTTCGACGACCGAACACTCTACTCCTTAAACTTTGCGGACGATCAAGTTGAAATTGCCCAGGACAAGGAAGATATGGAATACATGACACGGAAGTGTCAATCCATGTTCGTTGTTTAATCAGCCCCACCCCCCCTCACTCCGAGGGTGGGTTTGTCAGTGGCTGGCTAAATTTGAAATCTTAAGTTGCTACCCCTATTGTTTATACGAATGAACTTAGTCGTACCATTTTGAATTTTGAGCGTTTATTTCTCGAGATATTTGAAGTTTTCAAGTGAAAAAGCTCACCCGGTACAACATAAATCTTTGTAAAAATATGTTTTCACTACATATTTCTGTTTCTCTAAATGGGTCTACGTGCTATCGGTAAATTTCTCCACACATATGGATTTTCAAAAGTTTGTGGGTAGAGAGAGACAAATTCTTTGCATATTTTGAATCAGTATGTCTCAATTTCAAAACAAGTGCGGGATATCAAAATGTACGCCTAGAGTGTTTTCCTTGATCAATGTAATTATCAATTGAACCACTCAAATCAAGCATAGGGTGCATAGTAATGAAAAACTCTAGATTAAATACTCTACTCCCACGGTTTCCAAGCTTTATTTTTAAAGATATTTGTGGGCCCCTTTCCAGTTTTAATTATCTTTTCGTCCCTATCAGGGAGACTTTTCAGTGAATATTCGCACGTCGTCTTATACGAGAACAAGGGTCGGCCACCTTTGAAGATGAGGATCAAAATCAGACACAATCTGAATACGAAAAGAGCGTTTGGGTCATGTGAAATTTGTTAATGGATTCTAGGTGATCATATGTTGCCGACCGTTGAAGGAGGAATCTGTGTAATGTCTCCTCTGGATCATTACTGAGAACGTGGTATTAAATTATCACGAAAATTGATAGGGCCGAAAAAAGGGCACGGTCAAATAACTTATAAGAAAAGGACGCAGTTCGAAAAAGTTTGGAAACCGCTGTAGCAGATATAACCGGATATTGAGCATGGTGAATGATCATACATGTAGCAGCTGCAGTCGTAGAAAAAGCCAAGGTCAACATCGAAATATGCAACAAAATCATGTTATAATTAAAATATAACAAACTGTTGTCGGCCCCCAAGTTATAACACACTAAACCAATCATCAAACTATTTGCACAAACGCCAAAGAAACGTAGATAAGTCATATACTAAAAATAAACAAAAAAAATTATACCAATTACAAACAAACGCATTTAATTCTAAGAAAAACAACGTGAAACATACCCAGTCACGCCTAGCCATCGTAAATTCTCGGTTAATTAGTGTTCGAAATTCGTACCAATCATCACCAAGAGAATAATTACAACGTTTCGCCGGCACACTTAACGGTTTCCTTGGACTTAACTCGCATTTCCAGTGTTGCGTGTCTTTGCTTTCTGATGGTGTCATATAGGCGAGATTTTTTCCATTCTGCGATGACTCCGCCATTTTGTGTAATATGTTTGCACCATATTCCTCATTAGCCAACTCGACAACTGGCGAAAGCAATCAGGGAAAATTATAGATTGACTGACTTAATTGCGATGCTATTACGGATGTTACTTACTATAGTCGATTGGACTATGAAATATTTCGCACGGGACACCGTTGTCGGCCAAAAAAGTGACGAGTTGATCAGGTCCGCCTTGGTACACGCATTGGCCTTTCGCGACGATGTATACAATGTCAAACATTCTCACCACATTTCCGGGTGGTTGATGTAATGTGCAGATTATTGTGATGCCTTTTTCGGACAGTTGTTTGAGGTATCGCATACATTGCGATACTGAGACGATATCTAAACCTCTATTTAAAAATAAATACAATCACAATTAAAAGTATCGCAATCCCTTGAATTCTATATTCAAATTTATTATTTTATTATTTTTATTTTTATTTTTTTATTTTTTATGATTTTGCTGAACGCTATAACTGCGACTGATTGTGGCAAATGGAATTTCCCCATGAACCCAAAATCATTGTTAGGTAATTGCTATTAATAATTTGGTATTACAATTAATTGAAAATGAAAAGATAATAATAATGTGTTTGTCCGATAACTTGGTGACAATTAGACATGTCAGAAATCGATATTTCCAATATTTCGATACATCAATATCGAAATAACGTCTTAAAAATATCGATATTATCAATATCGATCACATCGAAATTCCACAGGAACGACATCTGTAAATGGGTCTCATAACTAATTACAATTCCCAACAATCTACAGTGATCATTAATTTACTTGGAATCTCGGCTTCATACAGCGGCTACAGGGGTATTGCTAGCCTATATTCGTGATAAGAATAATGATGTCTAAACTGAGAATAATTTATATTTTCGTGTTTTTGATAAATGAAAGAAATACTGATATTTATATTAAGTAATAGTCGATATTTATATTAATGATTTTAAATTTTTATGTTATTTTATTGCATTAACTAGTTTTAGATTTTGTGAAAAATTCACAATAAATATACAATATTTATAGTAATCTGCACACTAGCGACCCCTATGAGTATTTGCTAGAATTCACCGTTAAACAGTGTTCGTTTTTAATTTTAAATCATGTCATGCAGATGGCGGTTACATCAATGACATGTCAAAACGATATCGATATCTCGATATTATGGAAAATGAAATTATCGATAAATATAGAAATGTTCAGGCCGATATATCGATAATTATCAATATCGATATTTTTTTGACATGTCTAGTGACAAGACGTGATGGTCATGCGATTCTGAAACGATGCTTCACCATTCCGTGAATTCCTTGTAATTAGCGAAGTTCATTTAAGCAAAACAATCATCAGGGGCCAGCAAGCTATTTCAGGAGTGCGCAAGAAGGGGTTCCCCTCGGACCTGGACTCACGGCATCTCTGATGGGGGTCCTGTTTGGACCTGACCTAAACCGCGCGATCTGGTAGTGTCTTTCAAGGGAATATTCGTTTTTATCCAAAATCCAATCTAATTTCGTAATCCTGAATGAAATTGATGTGATTGACGTCAATTGAACCGATATGCAAATACCTCGGAAAGAGACCTCGTCTTCTGCACACCAATTGCATTCATTCACCTTTTTTCCAAGTCATTTTTATCCAAAATTTATTTGGATAATGTACTATATAGATAGTATATTATATGAGGCGATTTAGCAGCTTTTTTGCTAAATATCTAGGGAAAAAAGCCGGATATACCATAAGGTTGACCGATGAGAGGAATCATGGAGGAGAAATGGAGAAGGAACCTGGAAAAGGAAGAATTTTTTTGACGTCTAGGTTGAATTTTTTATTTTAGCATATTATTTGATTTGTTTTCATGGTAATTATGTAAATGATGAAGGACATAAAAATATATACCCAAAGTATATGTTAGTGATAGAATTATGTTAATTAGCGGACATATTTGCATATATTTAAAATTTTTAATATTCCGGTTTAATGTATGATTTGTGTGTTGCGTCATTAATGAATATGGAATTAAATTGAAATGACTTACGTTGTTGGTTCGTCCAAAAATACAATACTAGGACTGTTCAATAATTCCAAACAAATCGCAAGGCGTTTCCGTTGGCCTCCAGACAGTTTCCCGGTCACAGTTTCCATATGTGGGGTTAAACCAAATGTATATAAAACATCAGCAATCTTTAAGAAATATGTGTTACAATCCGATATTTATCATAATGCTCCTGTCTTAATGTCTTTGATGTCTTAAATTAACATAGCCTAAGTTAACGTTTCGCAAATATTTGTAGAGATTTTATTTTCTTCGCGGTGGCAAAATGTATTTTTAAACGAAAACCATGAAACCACAGGTAGCGCTTACTTAACGCGGTTCTGAAAGATAGGGTTTTGATTTGAGAACATCCCTCCTCAATATGGGGTTTTGATTATCACCCTTTTTTTCTTTATATGCGCGTCAATTTTGTCCTTACCATTGAAGTCTACCTCACTTACAATTAGTGTTTGCGTTTTGTTTTCGTTAATTACTTTTTTTAAGTAAATTTCGTAATTTCGGAGAATCTAAACACACACACACACACACACACACACTACTTCAACTACTTCAAACTACTTCAAACTACTTCAAACTACTTCAAACTACTTCAAACACAACATCCAACTTCAAACATTCAACTTCACACATCGTTCTACACCTGCAATTCACTGCCAGAACTACTGTCAACCACAACAACAACATATCCATCAACAAGTCACACTAACCAACAAACAATTGTCTAAACACAAAACATACATGTAAATAACAACAAGACAAAGAAAAAAAAACATACAAATAAAGACAAAAAAACATATTCATGTCGGATAGACACACAGAAGTCGATAGACATTAAAATATGTGATATTATTATTATTATTATTATTATTATTATTCAGTTAAAGTTGGTAGAATTTTCATCAGACATTGAATTTGAAACTTTCTTTTACTTCTTTTACCTACAACCCATTCTTATTTCATTTTTGTAATGCATTGGCATAACTTTAAAATGTTGAAGCATTCAGGAAGCTTTGGCTAAGCGCGACAAACCTCAGGGATCTATTGCCCGCTCAAATCAAGAGTTTACTGAACTGAATTTTGTACTAAGCAGCTTTATAAAAGAGTACACACATCGGCAATATTTCAGGTGATTAACCCATTTAATAATATCTAGCATATGTTTTTTTTTCTTCAATTTTGAATATTTCTGAGGTCCTGGGCCCACAGATCCCGCACTCTGAGTCCAGGGCCGCAGAAATGCTGATACATCTTCTTTACATCAGATATCACTTGTTTAATCTTAACTAATCGTGTTTCTATGCCTATCCTTGTCTGAGCAAGGTATTTAAAAAGAGATGAAGCAACTCGAAGATACAACCTATATCCCTTTAATATGTGGCGGTCCAGACCACACATTAACGTATATTAGATATTGTATTTCTTCAAGGTTTTTTCCACTGTCTATTCTCTCAATTTCAACTCTGCAAATCTTTCAAACCTACACATCTCTTTCCAATCTTTGCATGCATTCCAAGCGCAGGTATATATCTTCTCTTCGACCCATGCGCTCTTTCTCTGTCTTACTTATGCGATCGCTCTTTCTTTAATGCACCCTCGAGGTCTCTATATTTCTTTACCTCGAGGAGTTAGTTCCGCAACCAACGGCACACCGTACCCCACAAATATATTGGCTTGAAAAACGAAACCGCGAAGCAAAGTCACGCGACGCGACTATGTGACCGGCGCCTTATTCTATCTTCTGCAGTATTATGCCGTTCTGTGTAGGCTTGTCAAAAAAAATAGGAAAACCCGAGTCACAGGGTTTTGTAAATCTGCGGGTAAATTGGGACGCAACCGCGTCGATGCTGGTACCGCTACTTTCAAGATCAGCTGATTCTGGTATAGAACCCGAAACTTTGACTAAAATCCTAGTTCCCCTGACGAAAATCTCCTTAAAAGTAAAAGCCCGGTTTAACCTGAAACTGACAAGGCGGAAAACCGGGTAACCCGGAACTATCGGGTACCCTTGACTTGCCTAGTTCTGTGTAATCAAGTCGCTCAGAGATTTCTCGCATTCTCTAAGTTGTGACTGTGGCTAGTAACAAATGACCTAACTGCGGCTTAGCTTATGTTAAATTTAATTAATAAAACTCAGCATAATCCATAAAAAATCACTTTACATAACTTATCTCAGTATATAATGATCAAATTTAAGCTAATTAATATCTATCTGACAAATTCTCGTAACTAATTTTACACAACTTAAATGACGTATTTAAAACCTGTCTTGATTTGAGTTAAATAATACTGTGGCGGTCTAGACGACACATTAGCATGTATTAGATTTTGTATTTCTTCAAAGTTTTTTTCCACTGTCTATTCTCTCAATTTCAACTCTGCAAATCTTTCAAACCTACACATCTGTTTCCAATCATTGCATGCATTCCAAGCGCATGTAGATATCTTCTCTTCGACCCATCCGCTCTTTCTCTGTCTTACTTATACCATCGCTCTTTCTTTGATGCACCCTCGAGATCCTTATATTTCTTTACCTCGAGGAGTGAGTTTTCTGCTACCGCACGCACAACATCGTTGTTCCCTTCGTCTTCCCATTGTCAACTATTTCTACTTGTGTGCCCACTTGGGCAGCTCAGTTGGTAAGGTTTCGGTCTACCCAAACCACCATAATCAACACGGTTAGGCAGCATCTGCAGAACACATCGCCACCCAACTTGCTACCTACCAGCCCCAGGGAAGTCAAAAAAGCGATTGCAGTACTTAAACCACTTAAAGCCGCCGGGCCCGATACTATTCAAAATATATGCCTTAAGAACATGCCTAAAAATGTGTGGTACAAATGCATCATATAACCAATGCATCTGCAGAACACATCCCCACCCAACTTGCTACCTACCAGGCCCAGAGAAGTCAAAAAAGCAATTGCGGTCCTTAAACCACTTAAAGCCGCCGGGCCCGATACTATTCAAAATATATGCCTTAAGAGCATGCCTAACAAATGTGTGGTACAGATGCATCATATAACCAATGCATCTGCAGAACACATCTCCACCCAACTTGTTACCTACCAGCCCCAGGGAAGTCAAAAAAGCTATTGCGATCCTTAAACGACTTAAAGCCGCCGGGCCCGATACTATTCAAAATATATGCCTTAAGAACATGCCTAACAAATGTGTGGTACAGATGCATCATACAACCAATGCAATACTTACCCTAAGCCACTTGCCCACTCAATGGAAGGTCGCCAAAATTGTACCTATTCCGAAAAGGGAAACAATCAAAAAAGACCCTACGCACTACAGGCCTATCAGCCTCCTAAACTCACTGGCTAAGTTAGTCGAAAAAATACTTCTAGCAAGAATTATCACCTTCTTTGAGGAAACCAATAGAATCCAAAACAGTCAATTCGACAATTTCGACAATCACACAGCACGGTTCGCCAACTTACGCGAATAACTACTGACATAAGAACACACTACAATAATGACCAAATAACGGCAGCCGTCCTGCTAGATATTAAAAAAGCATTCTATAAGGTATGGAAGGAAGGGACTTCCTTATTAAAACAATCAATAGTTACTTAACTAATAGGCAACTTTACGTAACAGTAAATAACTCGAAGTCATCCTTGCGTCCAATCTTATCAGGGATGCCGCAAGGCTCAATACTCTGACCGCACTTATTTGCACTCTACATACATGACCTGCCAGAATTGCCGATAACTAACGCGATCTATGCAAATTCACAATCAGTCATAACAGCTTTTAAAAAAATATCTTATCATCTTACCCTCATGGAGAAGTATTTCGATAAATGGAAAATAACGATAAACATTGCAAAAACTGAGGCGCTAATATTCCACAGGAGACGTACTCAATTAAATATACCAATACCACCTAAATTATACGATGAACCCATAACAATATACGAAGAGGTGAAATACTTGGGCTTCACCTTAGATAAGAAACTTAACTTTAAAAAACACATCATGTCCAGCCAAGTGGCGCAGTGGTGTGGTTGATGACTACTGCCCACGAAGGTCCCGGGTTCGATTCTCGGTGAGGATGCATAGTAAAGTGAATTCTTCTTCTTATCAATAGTATTAGCCTCTATTATGACTAATTACATTGAACAAGAATTGAATAGAGCTAATGACCATAACAGTCGATGCTCGGCAAATCAAACAAAAAAAAACACATCGAACGGGCTATTACTAAAGCTCAAGATATCCTGGGTTGTCTATGCCCCCTACTAAACCGCAGCAGTAACTTATCAACATAAAACAAGCTGACCGCACGTATTTGCACTCTACGTACATAACCTGCCAGAATTGCCGATAACTAACACTGCTCTATTTGCTGACGACACCGCGATCTATGCAAATTCACACTCAGTCATAACAGCTTTTAAAAAAGGCACAACTCAACAATCGCAATGCGCAACTCACAAAAATACAACACGCACACACAACAAGACTCCACGGACAAGTTCATTATCACATCACTCACACACAACATCACAATAATAAAACAACAACATCAAAAATACAAAAACAAGAAATCTCAATAACTCGTAATAAGTACAAACACATTAAACATATGTATCCAGGCTGAAGGACCAGTGAAGGTCCATGGCCATGTCTCCGGACCGAATACAAATAATAATAAAATCTACTTAGTACAATTGCATCATTGCTTGCAATCAACGGCACACCGTACCCCACAATACTAACTCAACATTAGATAAACATACCAAGAAAAGAAAACAGAAACAACGTACGCTGAACTGTGTTAATCTAATACAACGCAACATGTCCCAGCTTCATTTAATCAAAATAGATTTAGTGTCAACCTAAAATCAACCCTGATGTAGCAAAGGGCCATGGATGAATTATCCATGGGATTTCGCGGACACATACAGTACAGAAGGACATGAGGGTCCTCCGTGTTGGTAGTTGCTTATCTTACTAAACATAATCTAATCTGACTAGCTGACGACCGACCCCAGACTAGCTAGCATTGACATATCAATGAAGAACATGTAATCATTTAGCGCACAATTAATGAATTTTTGCAAAGAAATTAATTAATTGAAATTGAAATTTAACATGGAAAGAGAAAATTTGAAGTTTCCGATCGGATTTGAACCGGCGAACTTTGGGATACCGGCCCAAAACTTCACACTAAAATTGCCAAATTCAATATAACTTATAATCTAATCTAACCTGACTTACACTCTTCCAATCAAACCTAAGCAAAGTACATGCATATTAGAAATAATTGATTTAAGAAACTCGTACTTACAATTTTCGATTTATAGTTTTTTGAAACGTTTCTTCCCAGTTTCAAATCAGCTGCATACTTTAAATTCTCTTCAACCGTAAGCTCATTACACAAATACGAATCCTGAGTGATGTAGATGGACATACTCTTGAAGTCCTTCTTGTTTCGTTCTTCATTGTCGACCTTAATACTCCCCAGAATATCACTACCATGTTCCCATCCGCTTAAAGTGTTTAACAGCGTTGATTTCCCGGCTCCAGAAGGACCTAATATCGCAATAAACTTTCCAGAAGGAAAAGTTCCACTTATATTGTTCAAAATTCTCGTTGTTTCTGTAATTATCAAAGAAAATACCAATAGAGGCGGTAGATATTTATGATCATTGCTGACATCGTTATTATTTTATATTCACCTTCGCCATAAACAGAAATTATTTAAAATTACATGTCGAACTGAAAATTATTATTCTTGTGGTGATTAATTATCAATTATTAACTAGTATAATTTTCAGAAAATACATCTTGTATGCTTTTAATTGGCAATCAAAGTGAATTATTGAGTTAATTAAAATATGAAACGCTTTATAGGAGTATTGACTATTGTTGTTTACATATTAAAGTGAGTGATTCTGATAATTGAACTAAATTAATAAATATTTTGATGAAGACATAAATTAATTTTAACGTTGCAAAAAAAGCAAGTTATTATTAGAATTCAATTTTATAGGTATAGGCGGCAGTTAATTGTCCAGCTCTCTGGGCTGGCAACCGATGTTTTTCAGTCAATTTTTAGCGTCAAAGTAATGTCAATGCCAGTTCACATTAGCAGACTAATGTTGCGGAAATTTGGTCTTTGCAATCTTGGGGCTAGACTAAAAATCGCTAGTCTATGATCTCCCGAGTGATATGCAATCAGAGACATGATTGTCGGGATTACGGTTGAGATATATCCATAGTAGACTGCGATGATGAGACTGAAAAATTAATATTGTACTAAGGACCCTAGACGAGACCAAAAACTGTAGCACTAGGTAGCCTATGAAAAATGTCAAATGGACATATCTAGGAGGTCTACAGATGAATCGCACAACAAGATCTACTAATGGCACTTGTGAACTGTGTTACGCAACTTGGGCCTCAGAAAAATGTCTCAGTTTGTGAAATAAACATATCAATTTGGCTCGGCCATGTTTCCTGTCTTATTGCTAGACGTAAACACTCTGGTCTATGGTCTCCCAAGTGTAGGACACATTAAATTACGCAAGACACGTTTGTCAGGGATGTTCAGGGTAGTCTGGACAATGGACGTGACCAAGGATTGTATCACAGACAACCTATGAGACATGTCCAATGACTATGATCTCACGAATGGTACGTAACGTGAGACATGTTTATCAGGATGGCAGTTGAGACATACTGACGGTTATCAACGATAACCCATACTATTTCCTACTATGGAAATAGTAGACCGCGATGATGAGTCTGAAAAATTAATATTGTACTAAGGACCCTAGACGAGACCAAAAACTGTAGCACTAGGTAGCCTATGAAAAATGTGTCCATTTGACATTTTTCAT
>JAODAC010047464.1:0-10404 GCA_027575185.1 Mimaenictus wilsoni
CACTTCATCGTCAACATTATAAAACATGAACGGTTGCTTTAATTATTATAAAAACTTGCAGTATTAATGATTATTACATTAGCTATCAGATTCTTTTTGAAATATCTCATATAGTTTTTGAAATATATATAATTCTATTTACCATATGTGTTTTGAAAACAATGAAATCAAGATGTTAATAACACATTATAAATTACATTTTCATGTCAAATTTGGTATCATTCCAAGAGGGGATTCAATCCACATTCAATGTAGTCACTTATATACCAATTAGATTTTATTTAAATAATATTATTTCGATGATAATATCATAATTAAAGCAAGCGTTTTACGACGATGATGAGTACCCATGATGGTCTGCCCGCGGAGATGTGCCCGCCGTTAATATAAATGACGATGAACAGCCCTAGACCCAGAAATTGTTTTCGTAATACAAAGGAACTTGCCCTATACATAACCTTCAGCATACGAATTATCGTGCCTATAATGGAACATTATTTCAGGTCTTATTTGTAAATATACATGTATTGCACTTTACCCTTCCTAACTCTAATAAAGCTATATCCCCCCTCCCAACCGTTGGTGAATCGCATTCACCTGTAATCATGGTTGGCCCCTGACTTTCCGTATAGGGTAGGTTTCACTGTACAAGTTTTAATCCTGGTTAACTTTTGATGTAGTTATCTCACAATATCTATATGATTATCACCAAACTGGAGTTGTTGTAATAATGAAGAAAACACAAATAGTTTCTAGTAATTTAATCTACGAAATGAGTCCATGGCTGTGAACGTCTATCACCCTTCAAAGATCCCCAAAACGTGTTGGAAGATAAATTTCATCCAACACATAAAAACAAAAAAACTCTATCTCTACTGTAGTATAGCAGGAACAACATAAACACGCTGCCAACATGTCAACAAGTAATCTACGATCCGACCGAAATCCAACAGATAGAAAAACCGCGCGCTAGGCGCAGGAGGAAAAAAGCTTTTGTCAGTGAGCGTGACCACCTAGCTGAAAGGCTGGCCTAAGCTGGCGTAAGTAACCCGCAGGAATCGCAAGCATTTCTCGGCAGAAGGAAGCACATAACACTACGTCTCGGGTGAATAAGGAAGCGTCCTGTAAATGCGCTGACCTCAAGGGGAGTGTCTATGTGTATGCTAGAGGGGTTTGCGTTCTGCGGCCTTCTGCGTCGGAGATTTATAACTCTCGATGGGCGTTAGAAGGGGTTTATTTTCGTGATTTTATTTTTTTGATTCTCTTCCTTGTTGCTTATCTTAGCGCATGCAGGCACAGGCTTTTCTTTGACGGCGATATTTATGAGTGTCTAACATTTATTTAATTCATTTGGACTTATCAAAATCAATTCAAGCGAATTCATAAATTATTTAGATAGTGGAAAGATTGAATGATAGTGTGTGTATTAGATGGACTGTGATTAAGTGCGCACACTGCATATAAAAGCCATAAATTTTGATGATTAAGGTGAAAATGTCTGGATGATGTTATCTCACTTCAATTTATAGCAGGCTGAAAATTTAATTGAATACACCTGAGATAAGATTATGACATTTTTGTTGTAATCTTTAGTTATAAATATTTCATGCTTAATAAATGTATATTCTATTTTCAGGATAAATTCGCATCTATGACAGCTTCAGATCAACGTATCGGTGATTCGTCCTGTCGGTAAGGAAAAACTAAGCTATTGTAATTTAGTATTAATTAACATAACCTAATATTATGTAACATGATATACCTCCAAATAATCTAAATTATATCGTTGATGGACAGTAGGAATCACAGATCATGTAAGATGCCCCACTCTGGCCGGTTTGTTTGGATTGCGCCCCAAATGGCAGCAGGTAGAACTAAAATCGAAGATATGCAACTATCACATAGGCTTTATCAATATTCCAATATATTCAATAATAACAATTAAAAATAATTCAACAAGCTATCCATATTTTTGTTTGAAACATTTATCCTCACGAAAAAAAAACATTACAACTAAAATTGTTATAATACAAAGAACGGAAATTATTATCACACATGTAGACTTAGAATATTTAGTCAAACTAATTTTACTTTGCCAGGTAACACTATTAAAGTTATACAATGTTTTATTTCACTACATATTATGCCAATATAATACAATCAATAGCACTGCATTCGTCTGACGTTTTATTCTCGCTCGGAATGGAGTGAGTTACTGCAAATGTTATGCGGCTTATCGGAATTCACCTTACACCAAAATGGTCGTACGCATAAGGGTCATTCTCGTAACGAGGATGCTGAACCCGCGTAAACTTATCGCAGTGAGGTTCGCCCGTAAAGGCAGGCTTGTCGGCAGATACTTTACGCCTTAATTTTCGTACTACTTATTCGTTCCACTCATGTTTGTTCAATACTTCAAACACTGGGAATCGTGCGCCTGCTCACTATCATCACAAGTGTGTACATGGACAAATTATGGCAACCTTCTTCTCATCATGCATGAGTTTTATTTTCATACAGCAATTTCAGTTTGAATTTGGTGTACTATTCATGTTCTTGCTGCTCTGTACGAATATGACTTTGAGAATGCGAAAGTAACTCACGAAAATGCCATCTAGGCACAATTGTACCTAGGTGCGACTTTTTCACTGGGAGATATCTTACAACGTTCACCAAACTCGAAGCATTTTGCATAGAAAATCATTTTTCGACAATTTTAATTTTAAGGCAATGTACAGCTTTATAGATCGTTTGTGCAACTTTTCATATTCATCTTCGGATAAAAAATTTTGCCGAAAATTCCAGCAGTCCAGCACAAGTTTCAAAACTTTCATAATTTTTTCGATATATGGCTAAAATTGATCATGAATAATATGAATAATAAATCATGAATAATATGGTAGAGGAAAGTCACGCGCCACTATACTTTAGATATACATAGAGTGCAAGTAATTGCATTGCATGATCACATATGCCACATAAAAACGCCTACGTTCGAGAGATTCTTAGATGGTAGGTGTTGACGGGAATGAAGAGATTAGTCAATTTGGAGAAACAGTTTACGATTCGGATTAGTGAATTCAGATGTTACAAATTTGGGTACCGGATGTAGAAATAGCATAGTTAGAAGGATTATAAAATGAAGAAGAAATATAATTATGAATACTAAGAATGAGACAATTTTAAAAACCAAAGTTGATTAACATAATTTGTTTTTCGAAGAATGAGGCCCTAAGGATGTGCCTAAGACCTTTAAACATAAGACAGTGCGGAAAGGCCCTCAATGTCTGAAACTAGAAATCAAAGAACAACACATACTTCAGAGGAATCAGAATCGGCAAGAGCCGGTTAAACTGGGTTATTTTATGCCTAAATATATGCGATAAGTCCCCCCATAGCTAAAATAAAAATGGAAGAGCCACACATGTTTTGGAGTAATCAGACGTACCAAGAAATGAGTGATCTGGATGATGTTCACTTTTTAGCGATAATAAGTCGCGTTTTCTCAAGTTTTATGCTTTACATGCAATTGCTGGTGAAACTTGAGCATTTTTAAACAGGTTTTTACCTATATGCCGAAAACTTCCCAAAAATTCCAAAATCGCATGTTAACTCCCAAACCGTTACCTCAACAGATCTCACAATGTGCTAAAATGCACTTATTAACGAAATAGGTTGTTTGGGCAGATCTAAACACGTTATTCTATTATATTCTATTATTTAGCGAATATTTCCCAAAATCGTTAAGACGATTTAGCACATCTAAATACTTTCTTTCATATATTTTAGTGAATATTTGTCAAAAGTTCCAAAAGCGCATGTCAATTCCCGAACAGTTGTTTCTATCAATGTTTCAATGAGATTAAACGCTTTTTTTCACGAAGATAAGTCGATTTAGCACACCTAGACATGTTATTCACATATTTCACGAATATTTCCCAAAAGTCCAGGAATCCTACATTAATTCTTAAATCGTTGCAGCTATTGATCTCTCGATGTTCCTTTATTTTCACACGAACCTGTGTTTTAGCAAAAATAAGTCATTTGGGTACATAACAGAAAAATATATGTGAAACATCTTCTTTTTAAGCGAAAATTTCGAAAACTTTCAGAAACCGCTTGTTAACTATATATAAATCAACCTTTACTGGCATATCATCTTAGCTTATCCACTTTCCTTCTTCCGTCTCTCTACAACTATTTGACAAACTTTACAAAATAATAAATATGGCACAATAAATACAATAAACACACCTTCACTCTTCATTCCTGTACACTCTCCCGCCTCGTAAGCATCCCCAGTCGAACCTTTCTTTTTCTCTTATCCTTTACTATCGCGGACACCCTGGCGACCCCCTCTCCCTTTTCTCCTAGCCACCCCACGATCATATTCCCTCCCTCTCGCATACCTCTCGCATACCTCTCGCCCATTCCTGATTCATTCCCATGTACTCTCCTGCTAAATGCTCCCACGTATCCACACACTTTCTGAACTCGTCTTCCATCCACACTTTCCATCCTCTCACTTCCGAACCACACCTTGCACGCGCCAGGGTCACTTTTTCCGTCGCTCCCTTTCCTATGCAGCTAATATATCCCGGTCTCCTCCCCACAGTTTGTACTGTCCGGTACCCTGGGTTATAGGCGCTTCTCTCAATGCGACTCTGCCTAATTTGCTCCTCCACTTCCCGGAATCTCACCTTCATTACCCCTTCTACCGATCCCCCATTCCCCTGTACCTGCCTCACCGCCGTCTCCGATAACCCATCCGTCTCATACATCCTTCTTCTCTCTCGCCCCCATTCATTCTCCCTAGCACTCGATCCTGTCATCCAGGCCTGCCTCACCAACCGTTCTTCTCCTATTCTCACTAGTTTTTCCTCATACCTTACGAATCTACATTTTCATTTTAATAAGAATTTCAAACTTTGTTAATCAATCTACTATGTACAAGTATAAAAAGATCATGAAGCATAAAAAATAAGTAATCAATCAGACTATTTCATGCGTGCCTTGTATTTTTTGCCTGCCTTGAAAGGTACATTTCTCCATTAACTGACAGACAATTTCTTTTGTAAATCGAAATTCAAATTAGGACTGGATGAATACACCAATCATGAATGCCACTCAAAAGCATTTCACCGAAAATTCATGTACATTTTAACATTAAGCATTTATCATGATGTTTAGCATTAAATCGCATTTGCTTTAAATGAATAAAATCCTTAAAATGCATGACGTACCCCTATATAATTTATCATTTTCGAAAACGGATGTTGACAATTAATATACGTGGTATAAATTTGTCAATGTATTGCATGGCTTTAGAAGCTAGTTTGAATTACAGTTTCCGCCAAACACTTATTTCGAAAGTTTCGAAGGTTAGAGAATATTAGATGATATATGTGTTGCTAATTAATGAAGATTCCCGATCCTAGTATTGCGCTTGTTTGGCTTGTAAACACAAAGGAATGCGTTGCAACGTGGGTGGGAGTACACTTTGTTGTTCGGCCGCTTTGACAGCGATAACATGGTTGTACCATTAGTGAAATAATATTAAGTGTGTGTTATATCAAGCAGACAGTCTTACAAATAATAAACTGGATTCTAATTAACATGTGATTTACTAAATGATAAGGTAACATTCTTGTTTTCTCATCACCTATATTTCGCAATCTCAATTTTAATTCAGCACTAACATTTAATTTGTTTATTCCGATATAATTGCTGTGTAAATTTGCCATAAATAGGCCATAAATAAGTAATCGTCGCAATATTAAATTAAATTTCTTTAGTCGCGCATTATAATAAAGTAATTTCATGAAATCAGGGCTATGAAACGGTTACTCATAATTGGAATGAGATAAACTGTTCCTATAAAAATTGGCGGAAAATCCGATAAGGACTTTATTTTAATCTGCGGTAAGTTGTTATCACCGAAACGTTATCGACTCAAACGAACGTAGCAATGAAAGTGTAGAATTGCATTACCATTGCATATTCATTCCCATTGTGCGTCTGGCAGTAGTATAAAGTCAACACCTAGAGACCATTGAAGGTTCGGAAAATGGGTGGTCAACCGAGCACATTTCAGGAATTAACTCCTGAAATACTTAATGAATACGCCGAACTGACGTATTTAAATAAAGGCGAAACAATATTGTAAGCATGTATAACTTTTGTATATATTAATAATCGATGACTGAAATATTTCTTGCAGGTTATTCAAGAAGTGGAAAGTTATCATGGAATCTGTCGGTTGCAAGGAGCAAGTTTTTGCGGCGAGAGTACATTATGACAATGTTGCTGTGCATTTCCCACAGCTAATTGTAAGTGCGAAATTAGGATCTAATGGACGTAATTAGAATATGAAAATACATAGTTTCAAAATTTCGTGATGTTTCTCATTGTATGTTTTGAAAGAGGATCAGGTAAGCCAATTTAACGATATATTCGACATTTCGTATTTCAACTTTACAATGTTATTTATGAGATGACTTGACTTAAAGAGAAATTACATTATTTGATTTTATTTGCATTACATTTCATATCATTGGAATTCATTAATTTCCAATATACAAATCATAATTTATATTTATCGTCACACATTTTATCTATACGTGTTTTACGACATTATCATTAACACTAATATTATAGAAATATCTCATTATTCCGATGTTAAATAGAGATAAATGAACAAAAACACGTTGCGTCGGTGTGTCTGAAGTCAAATTAAACAATAATATTTACATCATAATTTAAAGCCACACTCAACCAAACACATGCTTCCAGCATAATCCATTTAAGGATCGGGTCTGGAAAGTTTTCTCCACATCAAAGAATGAGTACTTTTCGTTCGACGATCTGCTGGATCTGTTTTCCGTCATGTCCCACGCATGTCCAAACAATGTGAAAGCAAATTGGGCGTTTCATATATTTGGTGAGTAAACAGATAAACTTGATTTTTCATTCTAACTTATATCTGCGCTATAGTATATTCGGATTAACCGAATTTTTGTAGACACAAATCTCTTAAAATGATTTTCAAAGTAAATCAGTTCCTGGCAAGTTTTATTTAAGTGAATAAGCATATCGACGGTGGTTATTCAATATTCCATTTCTAAATGCAATATGAAGCACTAAAGGGATACCATTAAGTATTAAAATAATGGGTATTTCTTAAATCTATGTTAAGCTCATTTTAAACGATATAATTTATTAACACTGGAGATAAACACTTTATCGATGTTTTATAATTTTGTGTATTTAGTACAATCCGCATTTCGCCGCGAGGCATCTTAAATCACTTATTTATACAAAATGTTTTCTTAGGTAGGTACAATATTGCGGGTGAGGAGTGAAGATAGAAGCAAGTCTAGTTTATCATTAAGGACCGTGTCTGCATTCTCATTTATTGCCCATCTAATATAAATTGCTTCCAATGCGTTGAGTTTGTGGCCTTTGCGGGCCTGATGTAGGATTTTAAGGTTTTGGATTGTGCATGTGTGACGCATGTGTCACACATGCACAATCCAAGTCTTAAAAATACGTGATTTAAGTTTGTAACAGGCCAGTACCTAACGATGCCTTGCGGCGAAATGCGTATTGTACCAAAGAAACAAAATTGTAAAACATCGATAAAGTGTTTATCTCCAGTGTTAATTTTTAAAATGTTTTAGCAAAACCCGACAGTAGACTACATCAATGATATAATTTATATATAATATCCGGAATCACTCGAAACTGGTATAGTTTCCCGGAACATTATTTTATTGCCGCACAAACTCCTTCTGAATTTCCTTCGCAATCGTATTCAGTTGAATATTGTACGTGCCCTCGTAAATACTTCCGATTTTCGCATCTCGATAAAACTTTTCTAGTGGTGAGTCCTTCATATAACCGAGTCCACCCATCCAATCAATGCACTTTATTGTTGTTTGTTGTGCAACTTCAGCTGCATAGCTTTTTGCCATTGCTGCTTGCTTAGCAAATGGCAAATTTTGCTCAACGAGTCGCGCAGCATTATAAGTCAACAATCTTGCGGCTTCAATCTGTAAACTGATTTGTGCCACTTGATGTTGCATTCCCTGCGTTCCAAGAAGAAACAAGTTTTAAAGACTTCTATAAAATTGGTCAATTGTGAGAATACGATCAAACCCATTTATATTTTATGTTATACTAATTTTATATTATACTAAAGTACTATTTTGGGCATGTGGGGGATTATCTATTAGGCATTCCATATAACCATTTATAAAATATCCTCATAACATTGTCGACAAAACGTATATAAGAAGATTAATTCTGGTAATAATACATTAATAGTTTCGTCGATCATTAGTGCAAAACAGAGAGAATGATTAACTTTACGAAGTATGAACCATTACTAAACCAATTATGTCTAATCCCCATTGGATAATAAACGGTAACGAGCAACTAGATGTAGTAGAAGGGTACTCACTTGAAACTTAAACAAAGGTTGACCAAACTGTTTTCTCTCCATGAGATAGGGTACTGTGTTGTTGAAGCATCCCTGAGCAATGCCAAGCATTTGCCCGGCGACGACAACGCGACCCTCCGTGAGTAATTTAATAGCGTAGATGTATCCACGCCCAAATTCGCCCAAAATTTGAGTTTTGTGTACCCGGACATTTTCCAGAGTCAAACCACACGTTCCAGACGCACATATTCCTAGTTTATCTTCTGTTTTATGGACAATCAAGCCATCCGTCTGCTTTTCAACAATAAAACAAGTTATACCACGGTAACCCTGCAAGAGGACACATTCGATTGGAATAAATTCGATCACGGTTGTTTCGCAACATTAACTTGCTCTGGTTGTGCATTCGCCATGACTAAAAATATCTCTGCAATATCCGCATTGGTGATAAACATCTTGCTACCGTTGATAATATAGTCGTCGCCGTCTCGTACGGCGCGCGTCTTCAGCGCAAATGCGTCCGATCCACTCTCGGCTTCCGTGAGGGCGAAACAGCCAACTTTGTTGTTGCACAATTGCGGCAAATACTGGTCGCGTTGTGAGATGGAAGCCGCCTTGCGGAACATTGTGTTCACCAGTCCGTTATGCGCTTGGAATAAGGGCGCTACGGCGGCGTCCACTTTCGAGAGTTCTTCGGCGCAGATTACCATATTCATAAAACTGCTGCCTACTCCGCCATATTTTTCTTCAACTTCGACTCCCATTAGCTGATATATTCACTTATTATTAAAATTTATGTCTCAATGGGGTGTAGATAAGAAATATTAAACCGTTTATGTAAAAGATATAAGACATTCTAAATATTCTTCTCCTGTCCCGAATTTATCAGCTTAGACAATATGATTTAAAATCATAATTTAAATTCTGCCATATCAAATTAAATAAATTCACGTTAATGTTAACTTTATGAACGTTAAGAAAGCGTTCTCTTCCTGTGAATATTAAATTTTAGACTTAAACTCAAAATAATCATAAAAATAAAAGACGTTAATAAAATTAAAGGAAACTTAGCTTAGAAAGTTAAATGAAAGAAAAATGAATATAATGGTATGCCAGATTCTTAATATTTGTTAAAGGGATAAGTACTTGTTCCATTATGTAAAAATAAATTACAAAAAAGTTAACATAGAGGCATGTTGGAGAAAGTTTAAGGAGGGCTTAACAGCACATTTGAATTATTGAAATTCTCTAACAAAGTTTTTAAAAGTAATCTTACGCACTCCACATTCGAAGAATTTTCTAGTTAATTCAGGTTCAAGTTTTCCAGCTTTTTCCATCCTACGTATTCGTGGTTGCACTTCTCTCTCGGCAAATTTGCAAACTGAAAGTATTAAATAGACAAATATATCTTCTTGGAACCTACGCCTACCTCCATCTCGAAATCTCATTTCTTCATTACTTATAACCGTCAAAGGTAAATGCATGCCACTGGAATAATTTGCAAAATTCACTCTGGAACAAATCTTTCCATGATGGCCCATACTTCGGAAAAACATCGCTGTTTGAAAGTTGACTTCACCGGCTAACAACGTTCACAAAATAAGCCCGATTTAATGATTCGATAGAACGTGTTCGTGCCTAACGTTCCACGATTAACTTGTCACATAAATAGGAATAAATAGGAATAGGTACATTGAAGTATATGTATGCAAATAAATGTGTTGCAAATATCCCGGCAAGTCACGTTTCAAGTATAAATGTGTTCTTACATATTCTTAAAATACGAACAATAATTCTGTGGGGCACAGTGTGCCGTTGATTGCGAGTAATGATGCAATTATATTAATTATAACAAGTAGATTTATTATCACACAAGTAGAAATAGTTGACAATGGAAAGACGAAGGGAACAGCGATGTTGTGCGTTCGGTAGCAGAATACGAAGTCCTAGAGGTGAAGAGATAT
>JAODAC010047486.1:0-10399 GCA_027575185.1 Mimaenictus wilsoni
ATGTTTGCTCGCCGGTTGAAATATTTGAAATGTACACAAAAATAACATTTACACATTTACTAGGACGCTACATATATTACGTTTGCCCTGCTCTTAAAAGAAAATAAATCTTAATTAATGTCAGGGACTCGAGTCCCTACAAGTGTGTGCGAGATAGAGAGAGAGAGAGAATGAGAGAGTTAGAGAGAGGGCGGGGGAAATGTCTCCAGATGGTGTGTGGTAGGACGCTTCAGCTAGTTTTAAGATACATTTTTGCACAAAGTTCAGTTACTTTCCAACTTTCGACTTGAGAACATCGTCTTCAACTTCAACCGCGAAAACACCAGGTAGGTGTGAGTCCGAACTTGGAATTCTTTTGAACGAGCCAAGGAATAAGATTTATGTCCAGTGTGTCTGAGTTTTTTGATTCGCAACAATAACACTTACCGAGAAAGGAGTCTCCAAGATCAAGCTACCTTGTGTATGCACAATCGAACTTCCAGGTGTTCGACCATTATCACGAAATCTAGAGAATCCTTGCCGTCGTTACATGGTGTTTGTAACGACACCAAGGATTCTCCAGATTTTTCGTCTAGTACCAATAGTATGACAACCACAACCAAACAAACAGAAATTCGAACATATATCGCATCTAATAAATGATGTATTTGTACACTCGAATGGAATTTTCAATATTGAAACAAACCTCGTTAACATTCAAAAATACATCCCTCTCCTCGCATAGTTCTGATGCGAACCATGCATATAATGACAGTGCCAGGAGCCCAGCAGCCATCAGCCTACAACCCCCAGAAGCCCTGCAAACCAGCAGGTCACGACCAGGCACCGTGCAGACAAGTAGCAATGTCATGTCTAACATCATGAGGTAAGTCCACCTTTTATTATCTCGGTTTAGTAACGGTAGTTTAAGCCAAACGAGTGAACATTACATCACCAAATAAATCTACAAGCTAAGCGGCAAACCTTCGAGCCGTGACAAGCGTGCAAGAACTACATAAGAATTCTTAGCATTTTCCTCGGATATATAAATTTGGTTCTTGAACAAATAATGAAATAATTAAATATTTGCAAGTATTAAAACGTAAAATTTATTAAAAATAAAAAAGTATGACATAATAAACTTGCACCCATGTTACTATTTGTTTTCATCAGTTCAAAGCAAAACTAACTTCTTTTACAATTTGGACATGAACATTGAAGGATTTTCATCAACATCGACAAAAATATCAAGATGTAGTTCATCTTTTGTTGCCTCATCACATGCGTACTCATCAAACTCGCGAATACCATACTGCATGAGTAACTCCTGGTCAATGAAAAAGTTACCAGTGCAACTACGTGGATCCTGTGACAATATAATATACGCGGCATCTGCCATGATGTCAGGTTTACGCGAATTTCGGAATCCTTCACCGCCAGTGAGCATATCAGAAGCAGCTGTATGGATAACTAGAAATATAATGCAAATAATTATAGCAATTTGCTAATACTTTGGTCCAGTTACCTGTACGAGGCCAGAGTGCGTTCACAGCAATACCATACTCCTTGAACTCCTCATGCATACCGAGGACACACATTGACATGCCATACTTTGAAATGGTATAAGCCACAAAAGGTTTAAACCAATGTGTGGACATATTTAGTGGTGGCGAGAGCATCAAAACATGGCCACGTTTTGACTGCTTCAAGTAGGGTAGGCATTCCTTGGTCCTATCAAGAAAGGAAAAACACAGTGCCAAATATGTAATACAATGGTACGACAGGCGCTAACGTACGGAACGAAATTTGGGACACCAACACAAGTGGACGAAAATGTCCTAGGAACCTTGGAGAGGAAAATCCACACACGTACATGCGAAAAGGTGCGGGAACGGAGGACAAACCGAGAATTATATCAAATACATAATTTTATGTCAACAGTAATAAGGAAATTATCAGTAGGAAGTGGACAAGTTACGTCGAAATAATGGTTGATGCAAGAGCGCTGAAATTGTATGTAAACCAGCAACTGGCAGGAATGGAGCATTTGAAAGGCCATTTCTATTAGTCGCATAGGCCCAGGTAGCAGAATAATAACAAGGCAGAAGATGTAAGAGACAACATAATGGAAATCATCAGTAGCAGACTAGTACCCAAGAAGGGATACCAAAAAAGTTAAGGAGATTTTAGTTTCTTACCAAACTAACCGACTACTTACACCATAAACGTTCCGCGGGCGTTGATCGTTTGCATGAGATCGTATTTTTTCATATCCGTTTCCTCGGTTGACGAGAGGGAAATGGCGGACGCGTTGTTAATAAGCATATCAATGCCACCGAAAGTTTCCACGGCTTTCTGTACAGCAGTATGCACTTGTTCCTCATTGCGGACATCAACAATGCAAGGCAAACATTTACCACCAGCTGCTTCAACTGAAAAAAATGGATACATATATTTTTTTTCCAAATCGAAAAGAGCTAATGACTATAGTAATCGATGCTCGATACCTTTAATGATTTCATCATAAATGGATAATAACAAATACTATTTAACAAAAATTAAATTTATATATATTTAATTAATATAAATATCGAAGAGATATCAATATATAATATTAAGAATTACATAATAAGCTGCCCGCGCGGTGATCGATTTTACTAACAAGGAGAGTCCACGCCCAGTCAAATGAGTTTCGCAAAACTAAAAATAGTGTCGGGAACAAGATTTTTGAAAAAAAGTATGGTGAAAATCCTAGAAAGCGCCTGATAGTTTCCGAGAAAATAATTCTTAAACATTTGAAACACTTTAAGAACTATAGCGTCCGATTACGGTCATCCATGCGCTGGTTACCTGGTCTAGTAGTTAGTCTATGTGTTTTTGATAAGGTTTAGGGGCAGGTTAAACCTCAATCGCGGTGCTCCTTTTTTTCGTTTTTTTTTTTATTCATTTATAATAGTGTGGAACGTTTTTGTTTTAAAAATGGCAGCATTTTTGCAAGAGATGTGTACAGACAACTGTAGGCTTTACTGATCTATGGCACTTGGAGGATTTTTTAGAGAATGGCGACATGTGCAGCACAGATGTTTTTGGCAGAGCTGTGCATGTAATGGAAACATTTCGTCGCGCACCTTGTAGACGTTGAGAGAGAGCGAGTGGTAGACGGGGTGTGCCAGTATTGGCTAAGTGTAGGTTTAAAGAGTAGATGGACGTGGTTGAGATGGATGGTGTGGCAAAATAGAGGTGTGGACCTCAGTCAAGATGTTGCAAGATTTTTGTAAATAAAGTTAGTCCAATTTAAAACTTCGACGTGTCACCTTCTTTCCACAACTCAATCATTATTGTCAACTAACGGGTAGTTCGGGTCCTGCTAATATAAAAAAAAAGTCTCGTCGATGCGCGGGTTGATGATGTTGCTGTTCGCAACAGTCGGTGAGCAGGACCCTACCAGTTCCCGGGAATAAGCGAAGAAGTTGAGCATGGAGGTGAGGATAAGGAGGTTGGGGTGTCGTGAACCGATGCCCGATTTTCTAGCTTATTTTATATTAAGATTAGTTTTATATTTGAGTTAAGTATTTGTGTCTTTGGCCACTTAGGGTGCCATGCGTCGACAAGAATATTTAGTCTGTTTTTTTTTTAAACTCTCAGTTGCATAATAAAGATAACGGTTGTGACGACAGCGTGGGAGTGGTGAGGGGTTAGCTCGGCGTGATGAGAAGAAAATATTGGAATATTGGCTCGGTTTCGACCAAGGTTGCCGTACCTTCAACCGAGATTGAAGCACCCGAGAGAGATTGAGATTAGTTACTTTCCAACATTCGAGTTGTGAACATCCACTCCTACTTCAACCGCGAAAGTACCGGATAGGTGTGAGTCCGAACCTTTGAATTCTTTTGGCCGAATCAAGGAATCAGACTTTGTTTGTTTATGTCCTGGATGTCCGAGTTTTTGATTCGCAACATGAGGGCTGAAGGGAAAATACTACTGGACCTGGGGAAAATAGACAAGAAGTGGGAGATCATGAGGGAATGGGAGAACACGACTGATGGTGGAGAGGGTGGTCCAGAAGATGATTAGGCAGAGAACCCGTGAGGAAAGAGCTAAGGGGCAGACAGTCCAAGTGGGTTTATTGAAATTTATGGGGTATGAAGGAATTGGGGACGATAGAGAGGAAAAGGAGGCAGTCATGGAGTTGTGGGTTCTGGAATGTGGCGGGGCTAAGGAAGAAGGTAGCGGATGATGCTAGGAGAAATGTATAAAGAACAAGGACGTAATGGAGATGACTGAGATTTGGATAAGAGAAGGGGAAGGAAAGCAAATTATGCCGCAGGAATTTGAGGGGATGGTGAATTAGTCACAGGCTGGAGGAAGAAGAAATAGGACAAAGAGAGAGATAATGGTGGAGGTCTGATAGAAGTGGGGGCATCAATAGGGGGGATATAGAGAGAAAATCTCGCAGAGGGGATGGAGGTTGTGGATGAGGAGGCCATAACCATAATTTATGGACCATAAATGGAAGTGCATACTGGGAGGAGACTAGAATGAGAGAGTTGGGGAACTGGACAGGGGCATAAACGAAAATGGGGGAACAGGAAGACAATCGAGAGATAAAGTGGTCGGGGCGGATGGAAGATGGATGCAAGCGATGTGTGTGGGGTACAAGGTCGGTCGGTGATTGACCTGCGTAGGAGAGTACACGAGGTAGAGTGGCAGAGTTTCACACAGGAGATGGGGAGGAAATTTGGGAACAGTATCGGGAGAAGGAAGGCTGCCAAAAATGGCGAGGCACAATGTTTCGACGGTGAGTGTAGGAAGAAG
Source organism: Mimaenictus wilsoni (assembly GCA_027575185.1). Classification (NCBI taxonomy): domain Eukaryota; kingdom Metazoa; phylum Arthropoda; class Insecta; order Coleoptera; family Staphylinidae; genus Mimaenictus; species Mimaenictus wilsoni. The sequence goes on from JAODAC010047486.1 coordinate 4,795, forward strand.
AGGCAAGAACTAACGCGGGTAACAAAGGCATGGAAATGCGTCGTGGAGGTGGCCGGAAGGAGGGATTTGATTGAAAGGAAGATAATGGAGTATTTGGCCAATGTGGGGAAGACGGTGTGGGAATGTGGATATTTGGAGAGGGTCAGAAGACTATTAAGACGTAAAGAGCCAGAAGCAGTGGGTGTCACTGTGGAGGAGTGGGATCCAAAAAGTTACATGGGCATGACAGTAATGGACCTATCTTATAAGATGGTAGCATCAATGGTGGCAACAAGGATGCGAGAGAAAGGGACAGTTGCCCGAGCACATGGGGATTTCAGGACGTACGAGGTGAGATTGTCGATGGTGGTGGTTAAAGGTATGTGTGCGGAACAGATGTCGGTGGAGGAAGAGGTGAGGAAGAGGGAGGGTCGGATAATGAGTTCCTACAACCCAGGGTTTTAAAGGATACATGTGATCGGGTACTTTGGGGCTAGATAAGAGTAGGAAGGAGAGTGAGAAGGCATTGCTGGCTACGGCTAGGTGTGGATCGAAGGATAGAGGCAGAAAGATCGGGATGGGGCAAGAACACACGAAATGTGTATTTTGTATGGTGGGGATGGACACATGGAAGCACATGGCAACGAAATGTGCTGGTTTGAAGCAGAAATGGATATTGTCGCAACGGAAGGACAGGAATATGGTCGGAGATTAGCAGGAAGAAAGGGCTCACTTATTCTTCAAGAATCGTGTTAAGGTTGTAGTCAAGGATTGTAATGTGCTCCAGTGCTTTCTTGCAAGAATAAGTGAGTCCTATTCGAATTTCTTCACATGAATTTTCATACAGTGCACATATTTTATAATCTGCATGTTAATGCAGATTATAAGATTATAAATTAATTAACAGATTATAAATCCTAACTGTTAAGTTAGGAAACAAATATCTTACTTTCAGCTGCTGCTGTGTAGATAGTTCCTGCGAGTTTGGGGTGCGGTTCTGCCGTCTTGGCAGCAATAACAATGTTGGCTCCATCTTTCGCCGCCTTTAAAGCTATCGCTTTACCAATTCCTCGCGAGCCTCCCGTGATGAAAATAGTCATACCGCTAAGTTTCCTAAAATTAAAAACGTAACCAACAAAAATTAAACTCAATTAACTGCAATAAAATTGTTTTCAAACTAAGACTAAACGCGCAAAACAAAAGAAAGCAAGGTGATTGATACAAAAATAGGTCAATAATATATTTGTAAAACTTTAATCTAGATTAGAAATTGTATAAAATTTAACGATAAAACAGTGCATACATGTGCTTGAGCTTAAATTACAATTGAAGTAAAGAAAAAACGATGGCTTTATGTTTAACAACGATTTGCATAGCAAATCGTGCATGTTCGACGTCTAGAATCTACATCTTCGCTTTAAGCTTGCCCATAAGCTTCTCCAGCTTCATTGCTTTCTGCATATTGCCGCTGATCTTCAGCTTGCCGAGCATGTAAGCGGTCGCCGGCTTCGTCTTGCCCGTGAACATCGCGAAGAAATTCTTGCCGTCCATCGTAAGCGTGGCGTCAGCGGGCGTTGGCGGCGCGCCCTTGCCGCACGCACCGCCGCCGTTCTTCAGGTCTACGTACCACTTGCCCTCTTCTTTGCCAGTAACGTGGAACGCGTATACGGCCTTAGTGCCGGCGACAAGGTCCTCGCTGAGGCTCGCCTCTATCACGCGGAAGATGCCCTCGACGTTCTCGACAGGCCCCCCCGCCGCCGCCGGCTTCTTCACGCTCGTGGCCTTGGCGGCGGCGGTACGCAGTGCATCCTCCATGTGTACCTCACCAGTGCCGCTGCCGACGCTCGGTCGCGCTTGTTCCTCGGTGAGGAAGAAGTCCAGCATGAGGTTGTCCTTCTGCGTGATATCGCACGCGTATTCGTCGAAGTTGCGCACGCCGTGGTCGTACAGCACAGCCTCGTCGATGAAGAAGTTACCCGTGCACTTGGTGGGATCCTGCGTGAGCACCGCGTACGCCGCATCCGCCATAATGTCTGGTTTGCGGTAAACGCTCTGCGTGCCGCCACCAGAGAGCATCTCCATGGCGGCTGTCTGGATGGCCGTGCGCGGCCACAGCGCGTTCACCCCGATGCGCAGCGCACGAAACTCCTCATGCTGACCAAGCACGCACAGTGACATGCCGTACTTGGCCATTGTGTACGCGACATGGTTGCTGAACCACTTCGGCTGCATGTTCAGTGGTGGTGAGATGTTCAGTACATGTGCGTGGTTGCTCTTTTTCAGAAATGGCAAACACTCTTTTGTTCTGCAAAAACAAACATTTTTATGAAAAGAGAATCTTCATTGCAAATGCCTAAATATTATATTCCGAGATAAATAAAATTCGAAAAACAACATGTATTGTAAACATTGATTATATTCAAAAATGACTTCCACCAAGCGATTTATGAAATTCTATAGTACATCCTGATACTAGGGGGAAATGCTTTCGCATTACGTTTATTGTGTTATTATTCATGACAATGGTAGATGTTCTACGATATCAGTGTTCAACTAACAAGGAGAATGTTCCAATTGTCCAACACCAAATTGAACGAAACATTTTGTACGTATAGTACATATATAGACATCATTCGTGTTAACGGGATTTTACGCCGTTTTGAGCCGTTTGCCCAAAAAAAATTCAAAGTTTGGTCACAATTAAAGCGGCTTATATATTACTTTAAAAGCGATTCTCAACATGTCGGTTTCGTTGTCTATTGCAGTAGGCGTGCTTGCCTACTTATGCAAGGTTTGTCGGTTCGAATCCAGCCTGTGAAGTTATCTTTTTAAATTATATATTTAACAAATAATTACATAACAATAAATAACACAGAATTACGCACTATTTTGGGCCTTTAAAAATATTTAAAGCACAATACACATGCATAATACACATTTTAGCAGTATTTTTGAATGTATTTGCTTTTTTAACGTATCTGCACCAAAACACACCTCATTCTCGTTATAAATATTGTTATATCTCCTTCCTCTGCATATCTGGCATATTTAAGAATAGTGTTCTTATTATATCAATTACAATGGGCTATGTTGAGAAATTGATTATATTCCATACGTTATGCAATTATTGTAATCAAAGCAGTGTTTTCGTAATATTGAATTAGAGTTGCGTTTTTCGCAATTTGAAATTAGTTGTGAAGTATCTGTTATTTATTCTTACGTAATTATTAATTATTTGTTAAATATATAATTTAAAAAGAAAAGAAATTTCGCAGGCAAAGCTCGAACACACAAACTTTGGACCAGACGGCAAGCACGCTAAACAATACGCTACGAAACCGGTACGCCGAAGCTCGCTGTTAAAGCAAAACCAAGCTATATTTGTGACAAAACTTTTAAAAAAATTTTTGGGTTCAAAACAGCGTAAAATCCTTTTAACAATTGGAACACTTTCCTTGTGAGACGTGTTCCGGCCACAGAAAATAAAATAAAACCCTCAAAATGTTAAATTAAATAGAACATAAATCAGTATATTGCACAACGAACATGAAATGTTGTATGAGAAAATTACAAGCCATACGAGTAAACAATGTGCTTTGCATGCGAGTTGGACACTATACTTTTTCTACGACTATTATATGTTAAAATAACAATGAGTAGATGTTTAGTTTTCTGGTTGGTGGGTCCGCTGACAATATTTACAGGTAAGTGCAGGCACATCAGCCCACTACGAAACAGCACGCGCATGTGCTACGAAGCACGCAGTCCTGGGCGTGCGCGCGCAGCCTCGTCTGCTGCGAACTCACCAGTGCATAATGCCGGCCTCAGCTATGAAACTATTATGAACCCATTATATAGCCTGCTTGTCTAGAACTTCAGCATCAACCCGTATCCGTGTTTATATTATAAAGCAGGAGTAGAAAAACTGCCTATCACTCAAGTTGAAGCAACGCACACATTTAAAAAGGAAAAGTTATAATCGGATTATGACGCCACCTAAATCAATTTCCCATTCACTAATTTACGCCCCAAGAAGTCAAGCGCACTTATAGAAGTTTCACTTCAAAAACGAATGAAGATAATGAGCCTTACGTGAGAAAAGTACCACGTGTGTTAATCTGGTGCATTAAATCATAACGTTTCATGTCCGTTTGGTCGGTAGGCGTGAGAGAGATTGCCGACGCGTTGTTGACGAGAATATCGATGCCACCGAACTTCTTCGCAGCCGCTTCCACGGCGTTACGCACTTGCGCCTCGTCGCGTACGTCCACCACACAGGGCAGACACTTGCCCCCTGCTTTTTCAACTGGAAATCAAATCATTCTTAGAATATACTCACTAAAACAGTAAACATTGAGTAATAAAAGCTCATGTTACCAGACACGTACTCTCTTCGGCAGCGGAATATATGGTGCCAGGTAGTTTCGGATGTGCCGTCGCCGTCTTGGCGGCGATGATGATATTCGCCCCATCTTGTGCTGCCTTCAAGGCGATCGCCTTTCCAATGCCGCGACTCGCACCCGTCACGAAGACGGTACGACCGGCAAGCTTCCTAAAACATTCCTATATCAGAAAACCGCAATTGATTGCCCCGAAATGCAATCAAATCTGCCGAGAGAAAGCGAAAGCAAGCAGTAATCTCAACTGCAAACAAGCTGTTACTAAAGCGAGATAAGTCATCTGATAATTACCATTCATAGCAATTTACACACTTAAAAAAACACTTTTTTCAATAAATTTTTTTCGAACAATTAATCGTCTTAGCTATCGCCAATCATAGCGAAAGTCGAGGACTAGCTTACAGAAACTCTGTTAAGTAGGTAGTCGCCAAGTGTCACGAAACTGGTCACTAATTGTAAACCGGTATTATGAGAATATAAACTGCGTTCACTTTTGTTTGTTCCAAGCGTGAACGCTATGATGAAAAACAATGGAAAACTTACCCTGTGTTGATCATTTTTTTGTTTCTTCGCTTCTTCGGAAGAGGAGAAAACGCACTGCAAGTGTGTCGATGAGTCGACGAATTACTGAGCGATTGGTGCGCGCCCGTGTGTACTTTAAACAGCTACCAGTGAACTCGAAATAAAAGCTACAAAGTCCACGCCGGGTTCGGTCCGAATCGCGCGCACAATATCACACTCCAACCGGCCGTAAACACGCGATAAACAAGATACTGATTAAGTACAATTGAAAGAAAAACAAAAATAGGCAATTTTGAGTCGTGGAATGACGTTGGCACTATTTTCGTGAGACCTGCCAGTCATTTGTGATTGAGCGATCAAAAGGATCAACAAAATCTAGGCAACTTCTTTCGCTGCAAAATGGTTCATTACGTTATAGATTTCACAGTAGAAAATGTTTACCTTTACCATCATAAGAGCATACAGATAGTGACATATATGCTGCGATTATGATTATATAAGGCACATAGGTAAATAGGTAACTAGTTTTACTTGTTTAGAAATATTGCCAACATGAAGTTATGTATATATTTGTACTACTACCCCAATGGAGACCCCTCGTTTTTGCTTGGGTGAAACATGTTCCATTTCGAGTTAGGTCAACAACTATTTCGAGTTAGGGCATATTTTACAATCAATAATTTTTGAAGTGATAATTTCTTATA
>JAODAC010047497.1:0-10394 GCA_027575185.1 Mimaenictus wilsoni
TGAATTCTTTTGGGACGAGCCAAGGAATCAGACTTTGTCAGTGGTACCTTGCAGGGCTGAGTTTTTGGTTCGCAACACCCGGTTTCCGCATGAAGCACGAGCAAACATCAACATCCGCCGAAATCCTAATCATCCAGACATAAACATCCCGAATGCTGACACGTCGAAATCGTCACCGCAAGAACGTAACTTTCGCGTTTCTGTGAACAAAGGAATGGTCGCGTCATCACTTCCATCGTGATGCCTTCCTGGAGGTATAAATAGGCGACCAATTTCCCCCAATCGGGAGTCTGTCACCACAGTCCGTCACAGAGATCCATCATCAGCAGCGAGTCTTCACCGGCGTGTCCGTCGTCACCTTCAGTAGCCAATTCATCTTCAGCAGCCAGTCCATCTTCAGCAGTCAGTCCAGCAGCCAGTCCATCTTCAGCAGCCAGTCCGTCACCTGCGAGTCCGTCGTCACCAGGGGGTCCGACAGCAGCGAGTCCGTCATTCATCCACGTTATCTCTTTTATTGTGGCACAACAACACCACAGTGTTGTTTGAAGTGTGTAAAAGTGAATACATCCTGTTTTCTTAGTCTGCCTTCTTTTCTAAATTTAATGATTGCATTATATTTCCATTGGAGTTTTCCTAAGCTTTATATTTAGTAATAAAAGTAGTCATCCTTTACTGAATTAACTGACGAAGCAAATCTTAGAAATCTATCCAGCTTCATGACCGAATGTTATTTAGGCAATATTAACCCATAAATCCGGAAGGGTAAACTATTATTTCCTAAAAGAAAAAATAACTAAGCCAAGCAAACATACCGCGCATATTTTCTGTAACTTATATACATTTCCACAAACATACTTTATTTAAACCACGTAGAAAGTTAAGAAGCACTGAGCAATTACGGCAGGAAGTAAGCGTACTTTATTAAATTAATGTTAAATAGTCTACAACTAAATAAACTCCCCAGCATATGTGAGTAATACCATGCTAGGCAACAATTAGGAAGAACATGGCTGGGCGGCGTTAAATATAGGAAGTCAATCAATCGTGGTATAAATCAATCCGATGCTGTCTTGTGGTGCAAACTTAAACGCGTAATAAATAAATTTATCGCTCTCGCAAGGACTTGCCGTCTTGGTAAGCAGGATGAAATATCCAATCAGCGGAGAGATTCCGGTTGGCGCTGCTTACTTAATTCACACGAGCGGATCGTAAATGCATTTCGCATGCGATAAAAAGTCGCGCGGAGGCATTACCAAAACCATGTCTGCTTCGGCTAAGTACGTGCGTAACTATGCGCATGTGCAATGCGCTTGCTTGCAATTATCTATCACTACTTCTTGCCCATAACTATCAATCGTTTATTCCGGACAGTGAGAATGACTTGCGACGTATGCGCAAGTTTATTTACAGTATGCAAATGCGAGTGGTGACCTTAAAAAGTTATCACTTCTCTTAATATTCCATTAATGTCGTGTCACTTCTGCGAAATTGTTTATTTCGCATTTGGCGGCCGCATTTGCTGGTGGTTGTGAATGAATGCAGAGCACGAGGACGCGATCTCGATTGCATAATTTATGTGCGCGTAGTTTTATAGCGATGATTAATGTGATTTTTCGTGCATGCGCATGGCTTGGCTGCACGTGGCCAATTTAAACGCAGTTGGTAAACGCGTCTAATTACCGTACATAAGATGCATTTAAGTCGTTTAGACTTAAGTCGTGTCTGGCGATAAGTTTCATGAGCTTTAAAACACATTTTAAAGGCCGTTGATATTTCTAGTTCAAGATCTGTGTGTATATTTAGAGAGGAGTTGCTGTGCCTTTCATATTTTTGGTAGAGTGTTTAAATTTCTAAAGGGCAATGCGATAACAATGTAAAACTTATGAGAAACTAATGAGAATGCAAGTGTCCAATGTTTGGAACTTTTTACATTAAGCTATATTCTTTGAAATATGTGTAATTTACCTTAATTTTCATTAAAAATAAAATATTTAAATTTGACAACTTAGATCTTCAAATAAATGAAATAAATTCGTCTAACACAACTAACCAAGTTTTTACCAAAAAGTAATTGTAGGGAAGTATCGATACTAACAAAAAGAAACAATACCACAAGTATTTCAAAAACATGATCAAGAATAGAAATTTTGTCTTTTGAATGACGTAATAAATTATTAATTATTAGTCAATAGGAATTTCATGTAAGTATTACTAATTTGTCAATTCAAGGTATCTATTAAATACATTGTTTTTTTCTTCCTTTGCTAAAATTTGTATTTGTAAATTAAAGAATTCACAGTCGCACCTCCCCCCCTCCAAACACACACACACACACACACACCACACACACCACACACACACCACACACACACCACACACACACCACACACACACCACACACACACCACACACACACACCACACACACACCACACACACACCACACACACACCACACACACCGCACACACCCCACACACACCACACACACACACACACACACACACACACACTTAATAGGATTTAAGAACAAAAATACGTGTTTTGGCCAATGTAACTAAATCAACCTTATTCTTTGATTGATTCTCTTGTAATGAAAATTTAAAAAGTTACATAATAACAGGAGGAAATGTTTCTGAAAAATTATTTACTTACAACTTTCAGGTCCTTGTTCACCAATTACAAAGGCTCGACAACATGACGGATTAACTTTCATGCGATTCGCGATTCCACGTCTGAGTCTCGTCGTTTCTAAATAGGTACCAACACCGATTACACTGTGCGGTGACAACCCGCTTAACTTCCAAGCTACATAAGACATTTCATCAACTGTAAAATAAGCATAGAGTAGAAAATAGAATATATGTTCGATTCTTAAAATTGTGCTGCGGAAAGTAGATGATTTCATTACCTGGATACGAACAGATTAGTATAACAGCCCTGCCGCTCTCTCTGACAACTTGCGGGATTAAATCTTGGAAAATTTGCGTATTTTGTTTCGTTGCTATGTCCTTCGTCTTACATCCTCTTGTTCCCGCTGTTATAATTATCACTTTGGACATACATGCCGAGGTGTAATCTATGTACAAAAATATATTCAGATATAAACATTCGTTGAGAGAAGAAGAAGAAAAAAATACAACGAATGGAATGCAATTGAATCTTTCGGCATAATTAATTTCGCGTTATCGGAGCGTCGTTTGCGGAGCGGTGGCTGGTTTGCAAATTATAATAATGCCGGGCGCAAGCAATAAAATAGTTGCTGCAATTTTATTGATACGGATCCTAAAGTGTCGCTTTGTTTCGCATCGTTTTGCCTCTCTATCATTTTCGCCAGAAACCGTCTCCGTTCCTGTTCTTCTCCATTCGCAACGTTCGGCGCAAATAAATGCAATAAGTTAGTTAGCGCTTGGCAATCCTGTGGGCGATAAGATGTTCGCCGCACCGCTTATCGCCCGTCCGCATCGCACTTCTGCACACATTCACACGTGTACGTATTCGCAACGTTCGCTAGAGGCGGCTGCGGGTTGCTCTTTGCCATCTACAGATCGTAATATTCCACAGAGCATCGCAGAGTATCGGACAGAGACCAGCAACATTGGAGGAACGATCAAATAGCAAACTATAGGGACGGGATGGGCAGCAGCACATACACATACACACTCACACACACACACACACACACACTATCGTGAGCAAAATTTTCACGCGTGTTCCGCCGAGGCCGTGCCCATTTTCGATACGAAACCCACGTCGAAATTGATTTTTCTACTGCAAACTCTCGATGAGCGTATCGCTTAGATTTTATAAATTGAGTGTAATGATGTTTTTTTTTTGGTCAGTCTATGTGTTTGGCTGCGGGTATATGTGAATGTGTGTATGTGTATGTAAATGTGTGTGTATGTGTGTGTGTGTGTAGTTGTGATTTTGCAAGAATACACAAGCATCGTAGGGACGTATTTAAGGATGTGTCAGAAACTGCACCTCTTTGAGTTATTATCGAGGAAGTGAATCTATTCCGCGCGTGGTTTCGTTGATAATTATTGAAGAAAACTACCATTTGACAGTTTACAACGTTATAAATATCATAAATTAAATGTGTTTGATGTTAGCCGATTTTAGTTAAAGATTGATGAACAAAGCATTTAATATGTCAATCCTTATATGTGAATTTTAACACGGAAAGAGAAAATTTCAAGCCCCCCGTCTGGGCTCGAACCGACGACCTTTGGGATACAGGCCCAAAGTTCATTCAACTACGTCAGGGAGACCCCTGGGAATCCGACCTGGTTCTTCGAATTAACTTCAGACTAGCTAACCCCAGACTAGTTAGCATTGTCATAACAAAGAATAATATGTAATCATTTCGCATAATTAATGAAGTTACGAAGAAATTAATTAATTGAAATTGAATTGTAATACGGAAAGGGAAAATTTGAAGCCCCCCGACCGGTTTCGAACCGGCGACCTTTGGGATTTCAAATATTATTTTCTTTCTAATAATATGACTTTAGAGCAAATAAAATTTGTTCATTTTTGTTTTTGTGTCAACTTCGATGAAAATTTGTGAAAAAAAAACAATTTTAAATCAACAGTTAAATCACTTTTAATAGTTTTGTATTGATAGTTTAATTCGACACTTTACAGTAGTTTTGATTAAATATCGATGAATGTCTGTCCATTTTCTGTGCCGTTCAAGAAGAAAATTCCGGGTTCGAACCCGCGATCTTTGGGATACCGGCTCAATGTGCTTCCAACTGCCAAGCGATGTCTTGGCTGACTTGAGAATATATGTATGTATAATTTGGCAATTTAGCATGAAGTTCAATTCGCACGTTGTGTCCGAATCCCAAAAGTCAACGGTTCGAACCCGGTCGGGGGATTCAAAATTGCCCAAAATTGAAAAAAAAATTCATAATTGCAGAGAAGGCAAAATATAAAAAAACCTATAAAAATAGAGAAAAAGAAATTATAAATAACTCACCTGTACTAAAAGTAACACTCTGATTTTGCAAAAATTGACAGGCCGCCTGCAAGTCAAGCGCTTCACCTCTGGCAAGTTCTTCATTCTGGTCGATCAGCGCCACCTCGTTGCCCAATCCCTGTTTTGCATATTAAATGAACATCAGCCATCGGTGATCGGTTGCTTTGCCGTCATAAATCTCTATTTTATACCCAATGCTATTTTATGTGGCTCATACTTAACGCCCAACCAACAAGCATACGTTCAAGCCAAGTCGATATAGAAAGAAATATAGGCTTCCTCTTTACCATTTTGATAGCAAACGCAACAAAAAAAAGTGCCTCGTTTGCATGGAATAAATGCTCTTGATTTGTATAAAAATACCAACGTGTCCAGCCAACTTTTATAATTTGTGTGTGACTCTTTCGAAAATCACTTAGCGACCAGAAGACGGCCCAGAAGCATTTTTCTTATCGTCCGTCGGACACCTTAAAACCTGCGCCGTGGCGCTACAGATTTCCCCAGAAATCCATTTATAAAACTGTTCGTTTTTCCATAGAATTCCATATCTTACGTTTTAGTGGATGCACTAGACGAATCTAAACGAAGCTAGGTAGGTACTAAATTAAGAACATAAAAATGTAGTGCTGCTCCTGCGCTATCAAACGGTCGTAAATTACTCGATATTATTTCGTTTCAGGTCTTCGTGCCTGCTAAACCCACGCGTGCATCGCTGATTTGAATCAATTTTTAAGGAATTGCAGAGAAATGACGAAATTTCTTAGTTTTTTACATAAACTCTTAATGTTTTATATAATTTTAGGCATTTTAGGTATTCGCTGACTAAATTCGGCTCGTATTTATCAGTTTACACCCCGAGTGTTGAAGTTTTATTTCAAAAATTGTGGAAAAATGATTTATTCGAGGATTTTTTTTCTCTCTCCTCTTTTATAAAAAACGTTCCAGTGTATGTATTAACTTGCATGTTCGTTCACTTGTATGAATTGCAGAATAAATTGTAAGAATACGAATGAGTATGAATTCGGTTGGTGATGCAATTTGTCATACTGGTGAGATTGAGTAGTTCGTTGTACAATATTTTTAGTCAAATACTTTTCTAAAAGAAAATAAAACGCTGATTTCAAATATGTTATAATATTTGGGGGTCGTTCTCGAGATATTTTGATTTTAAGATATTGAGGATTTTTAGAGGTTACCCCTTGACGAAAATTCATTATATTAACATAATTTTCTATCTATTTATTCACAGATAGATCTCAAACTATGTACTCATATAGAGCAAAACATACTGATTCAGAAAATGTCATAATATTTGGGGGTCGATTATGTCGTTCTCAAGATATTTTGATTTTAAAATTTTGTGAAGTTTTTAGAGGTTACCCCTTGACGAAATTTCATTATATTAACATAATTTTCTATCTCTTTATTCACAGATAGACCTCAAACTATGTACTCTTATAGAGCAAAACATCATGATTCAGAAAATGTCATAATATTTGGGGGTTGATTTTGTCTTTCTCGAGGTACTTTGAAAAATACCCAGTTTCAAAATGCAATTTTGGGCCAATTTTTTGACTAGCGCCGATCGGGTTGAAACTTACAGAATATTATCTCGGATGGTTTCTGCGTATTATCTTACTCTATGGAGTCTGTAGCTCTTATAGTTTCCGAGATACAGCCACCCAAAGTGGAGACTTCAAAATTTTTCAAAATCTTGGGTCCATTTTAACCCCCACAGTTTCCCGCCTAAAAGTTAGATTTTAAAACCGCTCCCGTTCTAACTAATTTGGTTATTGCTGAATCGATTAAGACTAAGTTTAAGTTGCTACGATTATTAGTTTCCAGGATATAGCATTTTAAACAAAAAAAGAGTTCTTTTTTAAGAAAATCAGTTTTTAGTAATTTGATTTGGCCAAAATTATTGACAATATTGATATTGATAATTAGTGATAATTATATAACGCTGAATCAGACCTAGTTGAATCGATTAAGACCAAGTTTAAGACGCCACGATTATTAGCTTTCAAGATATAGCGTTTTAAAGAAAATAAAACACATGTATTTCAAACGAGCATGTTTATCCTAAAATTATACAAAAATTTGACGACTAAAATTATTGGTAATTCCAGTTTTTCCTACAAAATTTCCAGTCCCTCACACATATATACACATACAAAAACAAGACAAAACTTGTTTGTTTAAATTTCTACCATTTGCAGAATTTAGAGGCAATCACCGACTAACGTTCCCGTTCGCGTCAATATATCCACGTGACAGCAAAATATTATTTTGCTTAATTAAGGCCCATGCATTATTCAACGCCGCGCCGCGCCGCACTGGTCGAGTCTCGCTGGCCGAACATTTCGTTCGACAAATACAACAACAAAACGCGCATTAATATCGCCATTCGACGCAATAATATTGAAATCGGACGCACGCATGCACACGGGACGCGTCACTGAGGGCAGCCGACGAAAAATTAGTGGAATTTTCGAGTATTAGAGTCACTTTTCGTTATTAATGTGTGTATTCATTAAATATCTGCGTCGCGCAATTAAGCAATTACATTCATATATCTAGCTTACAAGGATTTTCATGTCTTTTTTAATTTAAACTTATTTCTGGATTTAAAAAAATGTGTATTTGGTCCGGAGACTAGGGATGTCAACTTTTCACGAAGTATCGATACTTTTTATTATAAATTAAATTAAATTATAAATTAAATTAAATTTAATAAAGATATAAAGAAATAATACAAAACATCACTACCTATTGTATTAATTTGTATAATACTCAAAATTTCACTCTTATAAATATTCTTCTGAAATCCCTACTGAAATTCTGAATAATTTTCATTAAAAAAATTAATAAAAAGTAAAACTATTTTAATTAAAATGCAAATATCCCAAGATTATTAGCAATATAGATATATTTTGTTGAAGTAAATGCTAAAAGCAAACTAAAAACTAAATTCACAGAATAAAAACTGAATTTTACGATAATACGAAAATAAAATTGATCTCGTTTGCGTGTAGATTGCGCGCAGAAAGCAGTTTTTATAGCATAATTATAACACGCATGTGTATGCGCATGGCCAATGATGAGTATGATAATTATCAATTAAGTAATTTGACGACCAATAGCTGCCGACTGAGTTGGGCAGGCTCATGCACGAAACATTATAAATTATAAATGTATAAATTTCCAGTTGCAATAATACGCCCGGATTAATGCGACTTAATTACGCAACGCTCTTCTTTTTTAATGCGGCGGAATTTCTCATCTCAGCAGCCAATCTCATCCAAGTTAAACTACCCGACCGACCGACCGACCGACCGTTTCGAGGCACACACACCCACACACACTCACAAACATACACACACACACACACATATGCGTAAGCCAACCAGCCTCACAGTCAGACGTGGGCTACCGTGCGTTTGATGACTTAATTAACTTCACCTCAATCGACCACCTTATTGCCGCCATCTTGCCGCCTTGTTCGATATCAATTTACAACCTCTTCACTTGCGACGACATTTTTTTTTCTTTCTGGACCACGCTTCGATAAGTATACGAGTACGAAATTGACTTTTTTATCGAAGTAAGTGGGATTATAGGGAGTTTGATAAGAAAGAGGAATTTTTATAAGATTTACATTCAGCTAGGGGGCTGTACGAGAAGGTTTGAAGGCTTAAAAGGAAAAAAAAATCGATAGTTACAACGGTTCAGAAAATAACACGCGATATCCGAGCTTTTACCTTATATTCGCCAAAATATAAGAGAAAATCATGTTTAGATGTGCTTAAACGACTTATTTTCGTGGAAAAAAATCGATTAAGCACATCGGGAGATCGATAGTTGCAACGGTTCAGAAAATAACAAACGATATTCGAACTTTTTATATGTATTCGCTAAAATATATGAGAAAATCATGTTTAGATCTGCTTAAACGACTTATTTTCGTGAAAAAAGTCGATTAAGCACAACGGAAGATCGATAGTTGCAACGGTTCAGAAAATAACACGCGATATCCGAGCTTTTTCCCTGTATTCGTCAAAATATAAGAGAAAATCAAGTTTAAATGTGCTTAAACGACTTATTTTCATGAAAAAATGTCGATTAAGCATATCGGGAGATCGATAGCAGCATAGGTTCAGAAAAAAACAAAAATTTTAATTTTCGATTTACACGTTTTTCTAAGGAACGTATCTACCATATAAATTAGGGAAGAGGTGTATAGCCATATTATTATCTGGACTGTAAATACGACTTCCTGCAATACGGGCGCATGCAATACGCGTCCGTTGAGTCTACCCCGAAACCCCGAAACCTTTATTGCCAGTCTTGACTTTTCAAGTACGGTTGACCGCACCTTCATTGTTAAGTTAATCGTTTACAACACCGAAAAATAATTTATGCACTGGGTGTTGCAAAGCCGGTTTTTCTACCTGGCCGCGCTATTAAATGAGAGAGACTGTCCGTCGCTCTCACTTTCACAACCACCCGGCATTGGACAGTTCGTCCCTTCGACCGAGCTGAGCTTGGCACGTCAGCGCGTCGCTATATACCTATCTCTTTTTTATACATAAGATATGACAAAGAAACCCCGAAGGCGTCGGCGACGCGCATTGCCAGCTGCCACGTGCTAGGGACGCGCTAACGTGACAAGCTCAGCTCGGACGAAGGGACGAACTGTCCAGTGCCGGCTAGTTGTGAAGGTGAGAACAACGGACAGTCTCTCTCATTTAATACCGCGGTCAGTTTCTGGAAACATTCAATGTTTGTTTACGACGTGTGATTACGGGATTTATGACTTAAGTTACTTTCGGGGATATTACCTGCTCCCCGTCCGTTTTCTAACTGTTGCCGTTTTAACTTATAACCAATTTCAGACACTAAATTCTTCCGTTTCGTGTTTTTCGAAAGATGCGCGTTGTATACGAGGATGGCGCGTCGCGTCGTGCGACAAGATATGAGCCATTCGGATAAATACATTTTTACGACGTTCGCTCTGGCGGCACGCCGTGCAAGACGCGGTGTTTCTCTGTCTAACAACATTCCGGTGTTGCGACAACAAACTTCAATATCACTTCGCAGGAATTCCGCGGGAATAACAGAGAGGTAGCAAAGGTATCATAACTAAACATGATTGCATAGTTTGTAATCAAACAGCAGAAAGAGAGAGAGAGAGAGAGAGAATCTAACTTCGAATACTTAAAAGGAAATGATATTTTATTATCATAAAAATTTATAATACTTGTTACACATTTATTTCTACTTATCCGATGATTATATCTATAGTTTTATTCAACGTTTAAGTCATAATTCTGTAAGTTACAGAACGTTCTAATATAGGGAGATACGATTAGAATCATAACTATGTATAATGTTTTCAATTTCACAATAAGA
>JAODAC010047508.1:0-10393 GCA_027575185.1 Mimaenictus wilsoni
TGGGTTGCGCATTGCGATTGTTGTGACTTTATCGGTGTGGATTTTTATTAATGTGAATTTTTCGTGTGAATTTTTAAGGTGAATTAATTAAATGAGTGATTTTTAATGTTAATTTATAATAATAAATTCACACTAGCTGCCCAGGTCGGCGATACAACTAGTTTTATTAACATTACTATTAAATAATAATTCATTATTTCAAAATATTTATAATAAATAAGTGTGGATCATAAAATCTACTACTTTAAATAATGTATGTCTATTTCATAGTCCGAAAGATAATGTAGTCCCAAGCCTAGTCTGTTGCTTTTTTGCAGTAAATCTGATTATTGTTAAAAGTGGATTATTTTTAACCTATGGATCAGAGCCTTGGAATACACTCACCTAAGCCAGAAAGAACACTTGCAAAATTTGAACGCAATAATCTGAGGCCTATATATAGAGGAAAGTGCGAGGAAAGAATATGGTGAATATGAAAGAAATATTGTGAATATGAAAGAAATATGGTGAATATGGTGAAATCTGAACTTTGCGAGGACCATGATAAACCGAACGTTGTGAAGTGGATAAAACTTAATCAAGTTACAAGCGAAGGGCAGCGAAGGGAAGGAGAGCGAAGATGGATGAGACACTTGGAAAGCATGTGTGTTACATGCCAAACAAAGCTGATATCGAAGCAGCCAATAAGAAAAAGGGAGACCGAAACTGTGATAGCTGAACCATGTCCAAAAGGATCAGCACAGATTGCAGGACGGGGATGGAGGTGTACAATTGAGGAGACCAAGATTCAAAGAGGATTGTGGTGCCAAAGTTGACCCAATCAACAAAGTGTGGATCATAACGTGCATTTTTCATCGACATTGCGACGAATGTGTATACAATCATTAAAGTTTTATCCATGATAGTTATAAATTTCAAGACATACTATCTGATAGCTATTTGATATTATTTCTATAAGTAATATTACATTTGAGCAAAATTAATTCTTCTTCTAATCAGTAGTCCCTATAAAGCCTTAACTATATCTAAACAGAAATTAATGGAGCTAATATCAGTAGTAGTCGATTCTCGGTAAACTCAAAGAATACATTTTGTAGCAACAACGTTAAAAGATAGATACTTTAACAGGAATCTTAAATTTAATCTAATTTTGATATAAAACAGTTAAACAAACTTATAACAAAAAGATATGTTTTACAGTTGCGAAGAGAGGGGGTTAATAATAGTTGATATAGCAGTCGATATTGTTTACAAACTTTTAAAATAACAATACAATATTATTTCAGATAGGGACATGACGATCGAAAATAGGTTCTAATGAAGAAGGAATGTCAGAACCTGCTTATTATAAGTATGTAAATGTGGGTTCCATTTATAAATTTACAACCTGAGATTTAAAAGATGCTCTCATTTCCTCAAAATCATCGTTCAATATTATGGGCGAGTGAATTCGACTTTTGTTCAAAGAGTAATTTCAGTAATTAATGGTTTTTCTATTGTTAAAGGGGCATATACACATAGGTAGGTCAAAAAATCGGTTTAATAAAGTTTCAAATAAAAATTTCAGGAAGTAACGAAGTTAACCGAAGGTGATATTTACTGATTGAATTGATTTATTTGGTAACGACAATATCTCAAAAACACCGGTCTAAAATTAAGTACAAAACCTAGCCACAAAGCTTTATTAGCAAAACTAATGAATCTAAGGCTGAGATTGTATTCGCTCGGACATGCCTTTTTGTATTCAGTTATTTTTTGCAATTTTTTATGTCACTTGCAGGTGCTATACTCTTCTAGTTACCGAGAAGAGCGGCTATTTATAGCACCAAAAATCGTGGACTTACTCATTTGCATTGACCTAGGTCATCCAAGTAACTTATGTCAATCACAGGTGCTACAAAGAGGCCTCAAAAACCTCTCAATCTGAAGATGATTTGACGTAATTCAGTACAAAATTATTTAGTCTTCAATATAATTTTGTATTGTTATTTTCGAACGTTAGTTTTTGTTTTTTAGGCGTAATAATTCTTTCTGCCCGTCCGGGTGGCTTAGTGGGTAACACCTTGGCGTATCACGCCAGCGGACGGGGTTCGAGTCCTCGGCGCGGACACCACACAGTGTGATTATTATTCACACACACACTACTTCACCCATTCACCTACCCACACACACACACACACACACACTACTTCAAACATTCAACTTCAAACAGTAAGACTTCACACTCTGCAGATGTCTGCAGACATCTGTAACTCACTAGAAGAACTACAATCAACAACAACATACACCAACAATTCACACCAACTACAAAAATTTTATAAAAACACTCACATGTATGAATTGTAAACAAAAACAAACAACAAAAATAAATAGAACATATCAAAGTCGGAAAGACCCACAGAGGTCGACAGACGTTAAAATATGTGATATAAAAAATATATAATTCTTTCTTGGCCCTAATCGCTCCTCACAAGGGTTCACCATATTTCACAAAAAATTTAAGGTTTTTTTGTCAGATGAGTTTTGATGAAACTTGATGAAGCTTGTGACTACTGACCTTGCGTTCTCCTTGGTACACTAATTAAGTCACTTCAAGTGTCTTGAAATAAATTTTTATTTTAATTAATTTCAATAGTCTGTAAACCGATACATTTGCCAAGGCAATTAAACTTACTTTTTGATTCGAAACTACTAAAATTATAACAATATCCAAGGTGTCTAAAGCGTGAACATATGATAAATGTCAATATCATGGTGAACCTAATTTTATTAGTTGCTTCTCAAATTTAATATAATTAAATATAGGACTAGAATTTTATAAATAATAAATTAATACAAAAATGTGTGAAAATCGAATGGAAACTGTGTGAAAATAAATATTTGATATAAATATTACTTTTTAACAGGAAATGTATATTTTTACAATAGTTAAATATCTAGAATCAATATTTAATATCATTTTAACACAAATATTGATTTCCATATTAAACGATAAGTATAAAACAATTGCCTTTATCATTCACTGTTACTTTGACACTTAAATTGACGTAAATGAAGACTAATTAATGAATATTCAGAATGATTGTACATATAAAATAAAAATGCTATTCCCCTAAAAATGGTCTAGGTGAATTCATCGAAGTAATAACGTACTTTTTGAATTTTAAAATTACCTAATATAGTTATCGAAATAAATGTATCTTATTTTTAAAATAGGATTACCAAAATCTTTTTACGGACTAAATTTTTCTTTCAAATTATATAAACTTTGATATAAACAATGGATGTATGACGTGTATAGGCAACAATGTATTCTTCATTGACAGATAATATAAATGATGAAGTGAATTGTTCTATTTTTTTTTTGAAAACTATATCAGGTAATTTTAAAATTCAAAAAGTACGTATAAGTTTATATTCGAAACTATATATTTGCAAATTTTGGAAACAATTGAGCCTTCGTTCTTCTTTTATAAGCTATTATAAGTCGACGGTCTCACTGCTCGATGAATTTTTCGTAAATGATGTGGGCGCTCGATGATCTAGCATAAAAGCGGAAACTATCGATGAAATCGATTTCGATGAATTGACCAGCCACTCCGTAAAAATATTAATTTATTAATTAGTACGAGACCTTATGAACGAAATCAACAGTCTCATTTTGTTGCAATATTTAAGCAATATTTGAAGTAAGTTAAATAACTGACAATGAATTTAACGCAAATTGCGTTAATCAGTATTTTATTGAACAATATTTAATATCACTTAAACATTTCCAAATAAAGACATTAAAACAATGTATGTAGGAAAACTTATATAATTTATCCTGTTTAGATAACCACGTACAGGTGTTTTAAATATGTAAACACACACAAAACCGAACAGAAAATACTACGAAACCGGAGTCGGAGCAATAAAATTGCGCAACATGCGTACACATTTCACACGCGGAGGTCTAACCAAATGAAAACTGCTTTCCGTCGAGGGCACGAAAGTCGGCCGGCAAAAAGAGAAAGACGTTTGCGACGGGCGAAAACACTCGATGCCGCCGCTGTCGGTGTGATTAAACAGCGCATTTTTGGATTGAATCGGTTTGATGAAAACCGTGCAACTGTGAAACATTACAAGCGATTAACGCCATGCAAGTTCATCGCACAATCAGCATACGCTTCCAGCAAAGTGTGCTCACGCGTACTGGCTCGGCGCTCTGCGATCGAAACCGCAAATTGATAATCCACACTCCGCCTAATACCTAATATCCATTCATATTTCAATTATGCACCATTTAGTGCATAAGACGCGCGCCTGACCCACATGTGCGACGCAAGAAAACCGACCACATTTGGCATGCATCGTAGATGTACAGGAATTTCCACCAACGTGCACGAAACGACCTAATTTGGTGCAACTTTCCGTGCGCGCAAATCGCACGATACTTCACATAATTAATCATAATCAATTAGCCGCATTTTGTCGAGATAACGAGTAGACAGACCTATTAATGAAAACCGCAAAAACTCAAATTTATAAATTATACTCAAATTCTTCAAATAAATATTCTTGGGCATATTTTAGTAGGGAATTAAATTTAAAAAAATAAATAAATTTTGTTAATAGAATTAATAACTAAGTTGGTGAATATGAGCGGAGACCGTTAGAATTTTTGGCGACTTATATTTCAGAAAGTAACAATTTCGACTTCGACTTTTTTTTAAAAATCTGCTTCTTTCAACTTCATTAGCCCTATCGCACCCGTATTAACATCGAGCGGAAAGTTCAAACGTGGATGTGCAACGTGCAACAAGGTAGTGATGTCAATTTGTTGCGTTAATTAATTAATTATATAGAAATGTTGAAAATAAGAGCTAAAAGCCAAAATAAATTCCTTTCATTTCATTACTTGAAACAGAACCCTCTTGTTTGTATTTTAAGTAAACAACATATCAAATAGCAAAGTTTAAGCGCTCCATGCGTATTGTTTCAATTCACCACGTACGTACTTAAATTTTACGTTGCTTTAATTCCAACGTAAAGTTGAGGCTATCGGAAAAAATCAATTTTTGAATAAGAAAAGATACCGTGTCAAATCAACAAGAAGTGAATATTTCTTACATTCTCTTCCTTACGTTTTGTCACATTGGCACTAAGCCCTTTCGACTAGACTACATATTTTTATCGCCGAAGTTCTAGAGCTAGTTTTAGGTATTTCCAAAATCAAAAACTTGCATGTAGATTATATGAGTCATTTTACGATGGCTTTTACGGTAGGATCACACGGGTGGTTGGTGGTAGGATCGATGCAGAAATGTGTACATTTTTAACAACGATTGCAATGATATTTCTTTGGCGAATTTTATATCAATTGATTCAACAATTCATTGGGAATTCGTTAAAAATACTCTCAAAATGATACATTCATTTTTCAGAAAAATATATTTTAATAGAAGCAATGTACCTAAACTTGAGTATGTTTATTTTTCCAAGATTCGACGAGAGCCGAGTTTCGTGCTTTTGGACTTCTGTTCGCTGAATCGCGTTAGAAATGTATGTCCAGTTCCATTGAAACTAATGTAAAACAATCCCGATAACCAAACATTCGCGCATACAGTTTGTTCCAGTTTGTCTGATGCGTTACATACCTAACGCTTCAGACAGGGTGTTTACATTTAATTCCATGTTTTACAAAACTGACGCGCGCGCGCCAAGCGTCAGAGTCTGCGTGCTTCAATAACTGTAATGAGCACATGCGTGGTGTACTATATTATTATGTAGGTTAACTTCAGTTGTGTGGTCAAAAATACCCTTGATTTGTGGCAATATTTGATAAAATAATTTTCTCCTTTCAATGTGTACAAGCAAATTTAGTACAAGTTTCCGCCCAGAAGGCACCAAACGTCTGTAAAATAATGTTTAAAAATCAATTAACCGCATTTTTTACTTTGATCACAAATTCACAAAAACAACAATAAATATCAAAATAATTCACATTTATCAAAGCAATGCATTTAATTAACACCAATACCAAATAGCAAAAACGTAGAAAATGCTGAATACTTTCAATTAATATAATTCACAAAATATCACAAGATTGTGCAATCTTTCGGCTTCAAAGTCGGCAGGTAATCGATGCTTACACATCTGTGTGTAATAAAATTCCAAACTTAATTAGCGGAATTAATGCAGGCATTGTCATTAAGTAGCAGTGTCATTTCATTTTTATGACTTTTAAAAGGTTGAGTAATCAGGTTGATAATTCTATCAGCATCAATAATGGAGAAATAAGTATCAGACTTGTGCAATTAAATTTGCTTGTGCCAAATTGAGTACTAGGAAATCTGACACGCGAACGAATAATGCGAAAGATGCTTTAATGTGAATTGGTAGGATTTTATAGCTTGATGTGCGCGTGGATTGATGAGAGATTTTATACGCTGATAACGCTTCACATTGACTTGAATAACTTAAATGAAATATGTATATATTTTATCGACAACTTTCAAATTTATATGTTAAGTTTTCCAAATTGAATATTATAAAAATGGCAAATAAAAAGGTTATCAATGTTCCTTTATTATGCAACGAGACAAAAAATATCTGCTTTTTTTTGTAATGCCGAATCACCACGCATCACCAGTTGATGGAAGTTTGATGGAAGATCTCGATAAGGCGCGTGCAGTGTGCACATGTTTTAAATAGTTGCTATAATTGCTGAAAGTATTTGTTTTATATCGGTGATATAGCCTCGAATACCTCCCGAAGACGTTTGCTCCTTATCTCCTTGTTTGCTCCTTGTCTCGGAAAACGATGGAGTGCGAGATCTTTTTGCTAGCAAAACCGGAAATTGAACCCGGCACCTTTGCGTTACGACGCCAACCGCACTGAATCGATTGGGGTTGTAGCTGCAAAGATTTGTTGATGCTTCTTCAGGGAGGAGACTGTTCGAGTACAATACTTGTGATTTTCATATTATATTGACCTGGTACAGTTAAGTAAGGACCCAGGTCAATATAATTGTGCAAGATCGCGATTTCCCTCGCAGCCTGTGGAGCCGAACAAAATTTATACATTCACATTAGAGTCACATCAAAAAACTTACAAAAAAAATGCATATCCGCGTTATTTGCAATTTTCTTCGAGGCCTGAAATGGATCCACGATAATTCTATACGGAACATAAGCTGAACTATTTTCCACGATAGAGTATAGCACTTGAAAATTACGTCAAAAATAGCAAAAACATAGAACATGTAACACAACAGGACTAGTTTCATTATTATAAAATAATATTTGTAATAAATACATAAGAAATGATATTATGTAGTAAAACTTAATGATGTATATGCTATACATCGAAATGTCACGTCGTCAAGATTCTCGTAATGAAATTCCTCTTTCAGTTAAATGAAAATTATCTGGGAAATTTGTTTATCTTATGACCAGTACTGTATATATTATTAATGTATATATTTTAGTGGCTATCAACCCTAGAGTTTTTCCGCCGTGATTACAATTTATCTGTGTATGTTTATAATTTGTGAGGTTGTTGTTGTTGTTGTTGTGCATTGTAGAGTGTTTTGAATCTTGCATGTTGAATGTTTGTGTGCTGAATGTTGGGTGTTGTTGTATTATGTGAGGTGTGTAGTGGGTGAATTATTAATTATAATTCACCCGGAGGATTGCCCACCTCGGGGAATCGAACCCCGTCCTCTTACGTAAGCTGAGACGATACCACTAGGCTGCCCAGGTGGGCATTACTGTATATAATTATTCCGTTTTTTTATCCCCGTCACACTTTCCATAAGAAGCGCTAACAAACCTATGCAGCTAGGTTTTGCAGTTAATTTCAGAGCGGTACAACGCGTAAACAAGTACTTGTTTATACAAAATAATAAAGCAAAATGAGATTTGATAATAAATAAAATCATTGTTTTAAAAGACACTCTATTTGTTTTTGAGTTTATCGAACAATTCTTTTTCATTGTAATCAGTCATATTAGAGGCTAATGCTATCGATAAGAAGAATTCACTTTACTATGGCGTCCCCACCGAGAATCGAACCCGGGACCTCATGGTCAGTAGCCATAGACCAGACCACTGCGCCACTTGGCTGGACAAAACTCTATTATTACTTGTATTGTACAAAGAAATAAATCAATGTATACTAAAAACAATTTAATTTCCCATCAATTCTGTATCGCAACATACTGACAATGGCATTGATCTATACTTCTGAAATAAATAAAAATAAAAATGCATATTTGAAAAATATTGTATTTGGTCCAGAGACCCGGCCATCGACCATACTGGTCCTTCAGGCTTGCTTTATAGTTTTTTTTATGTGTATATTACATGTTATTATCGTGATTGTCATCGTGTTGTTGTTGCTGCTGATCCTTCTGTTGAAATTTTTTTATATACGGATTCTTATTGTATGTGAGTGTTTGGTTGATATGTCAGTGGTTTTATCCTTTCTCATGTGTGTTGAATGTTGTGCGTTGCGCATATTTGCGATTATTGATTAGAAGAGTGCTTTTAATTGTGTGGTTTGTATAGGTGTGAATTAATGTGGATTTTTTGAGAGTTACAGTTGTGAATAATGGGTGCTCCCCACCCCGGGCACTCGAACCCCGTCCGACTGCGTGGTAGACCGAAGCCTTACCATCTATGCTGCCCAGGTGGACGATTGACATTATTTTTGAGAGGAAATAATCCTGCGCTTTACAGTCAAATCTAAAATAGTTATACATATAAAGCAGTTGAACATCGACATTTCTTCAATTTAAATTGATCAATATGTTTATACAATACGTTAAATTACCTTGAAAATGTGCATTGTCTCGGAATTTTAATTTCCTATAAATATTAAGCGATATTATTGATTAATAATACGGAATTTTTCAAGTTAGACGTAAAACATTCAAATATAATAGACATAAAAATAATGTTTTAAAAACATATCCAGTAATTGCCCTCATAAAATGATTGAAATCACGAACAGAATAACAACAAATTTTCTATGTTGTACTGATTCACCATATAATGCAATTGGCGAGTGCACACTGTACTAGGAACAATAAAAATTACGCAAACAAATCGCGTGCACTGTACCGCAAACGATTGACTGCCTCCCGCCTATTACCCACCGCCATACATGGACGACCTACCGACGCATCATTAATTGTCGTCTGTAACTATCAAATTATAAGCGCAATAACTACTTATAAAGACATGCGACGCACAATGCTACGTAATGCAAATGCGATATATTTAACCCTATGTGAATATATGCACCAAAACAATTCCTACAAATGATTGAAATAATATAAATCGTGCGAAGCAAGAAAAAATGTGTACATTCACAAATTGAATTAAATTCTGACATGTGTCATTTATGTGTGCTATTATCGAGATAAGTTTCATGCTCCACTTCTTCGCAGACCGCCAACGTGAAACTTCCGACATATCCATGAATTATATGCAATTCTGCACGAGTCTAATAAATTTACCTCAATTCTTACTGCACGAACGCCTACTTTACTAGATCATGCTGCTTCACAGGCTAGTCTACTTAACAAAAATGGTAGATGTGAAATTAATACAAGAAAGTTATGACCTGTTTTCCAATCAATGAATTTGCTTTTCCAATTGGAAAAATGGTTGTAGGGGGCACGAAAACACAAATTTCTGAAGTTACTAAACTCAGACATATTTCTCATATTTTTATTTTATATTATTGAAACTTGTGGAGTTGCCGGAGGTTAAAAACTATTTGTAACTTTAAGCCGAGAGCATTACATCTTTTTGAGTCGTGTACCTCAGAAATATTTAATAATTCGATTTCTAGTTTATTTTTTATAAATGAGTGTTATGTTTCAACTTGAGGGATAGGCTTTTATTTTTGTTTTTGACCGAGTGTACGCGATTCTCAGATGGGTATGCTGAACGCACACAGATTTTCGTATTTCGAGCGATTAATTCAATAGGGGATGTACAACGTGCAACGATCAAGGAAAAATACCGGAAAATACCGGAAAAATCGATCATTACGACTTGTGCCCCGGTGTAATTAAATATCACAATAGGAGTCCCACAAGGTTCTGCTTGGCTGTGGAATGTTACTTATAACCCGCTCTTCAAATCGCAGTTTCCACCAGGCATCGACATAATAGGTTATGCCGATGAACCAAAGTCGTGGGATCCTACTAACGCAACTTTAAAAAATCGTACGAGTACGTTAGGATGTGGTCTTGCTCTTGAACAAGCACCTCAAAAGACAGAAGCAACTGAGCTAGCTACCAGACGGAAGGACGTCACTGGCACCGATAAGAAGTTAGCAGCGAGCCTTCCAACAGCGAGATCAAATTGCCCCATTTAAAATAACACGTAAAATAAAA
>JAODAC010047519.1:0-55662 GCA_027575185.1 Mimaenictus wilsoni
ATATAATCTTTTTTGCGAAAATTCTTCCGATTTTGAGGTTACAACCAGACTGGAATATCCGAAAAGGAATCGACGGAACAAATCTTACTGTTATGTTTTGAATCCTTCTATGAACGACACTCGTGGCAATGAGATTTTGATAGGCAGGCGCAGTATATGTGTACTACGTATATGTTTAAATGATTTGTTTGCGCATGTCATTCTCCTGAGTTATGGAGTATTTTGCCAAAATTCGCTAATTTATAGTTAATAATAATGGCTACAGTGTCAGTCGGAAAAGGTGTTTTCGACTTTAAAAATGGATGGATAGAGTTATGGAGTTTAGTTGTTTTTAATTTTTCAGTTTATAAAAGTCTTAAAAAAGGTCTCATAGAAGACAGTATTAGTTATAAGTCTGATTCAAGACACATAATTCTACATTAAACTCTTGAAGAGAGTATTATAAAAAGTCGACAGTCTGTAGTCGGTATTAAAGTCGGAAAAGAATAAAGTCTTTGATTTGATTTTCAAACAATAAAAGCAGTGACAAAATGCGGAGCAAAACTTTAATTAAAACTGAAATTTAAACTGTTCGTAATTTACGTATATGCATTTAAACAATGACGGTAGACAACTAGTCTTAAATGTTAGTGTCACGTGGTTTGACTACATTGTGACTCAACACGTTTCACAAATATCGGTATAGTAACTCGCGAGTTATACGATGATGGTTTTCAGGGTGACCTTTATCATGAACCCCGAGCACCAAAAACGTATGGTTGCCAAAAGGTTTACCTTTTGGCGGTAATAATTTATTCTTCGATTTAATTTTATTTATGAAATCAAACATGTATTTATTTCTAACTGTAATATAACTGTAACTGTACTATATCTTATGAACTGTAATGTAGTATGATGTGAACTGTTTCTTATTCTAACTGTACCGTAATAATAATATGTAATTCTCAAAATACTCAACTGCATAACTCTTGAGGACAAATTCAAGTAGGGAGGACATGCGCGAGAACTTGCGCAAACAAATTATTTAAACAAAAACGGTAGGCAACCAGACTTATGTGTTCGTGTTCTGTGGGTTGCCTACACTATGACTCAACAAGTCAATACAACCAGATACATAACCCGCGTAAACAGAACGGTAATACTTTAATCTTTCGCCACTAGATGGTGCCAAAGTATGTTTTGGATTCTTACCACAAGTGCTAATTTAGAAAGCTATCAACCAAAATATGATTTGTGCTGTCAACGTTAAAAGCGGTCGGCTGAGTTTGCGATCCTTCCATTTTTTTTTGTTAGAGTTCACCGAGCATCGACTACTATCGTCATTAGCTCTATTCAATTCTTTTTTAATATAATTAGTCATACCAGAGGCTAATACTATTGATAAGAAGAATTCAATTTAATATGCATCCCCACCGAGATTCGAACCCGGAACCTCACGGTCAGTAGCTTAGACCAGACCACTGCGCCACTTGGCTGAACCTATACATTTAATAACTGATTTTTTTAATAGTATCCTTCCTTTAATAGTTTCCCTCTTTTCCGTTTTCGAATGTCAGTGCGGCAGTGATTTCTCGTGCTATTCCTTCTTATTCTGGTTCTGCTAAAATGGCCTATTTGTTCTTCTCAAAGGCCAGTTAAAATGAGTACGTATTCTCCTGAGCTTTTTAATATTATTTATCCACCTTCTAATGACAATGAGGTTATTAAGTCTTTGGCGTTTAAATCCTCTACTCCCACTCCCTTTTTCCGATTCTCTTTAAAAAACGGCCAAAACTATTTTTAAAATTTGTAAATAACCACTACTCGGGTAATGATAAACTTTCGTAACAACAAGCGTCTCCTATGGATTTGGTCTCGGACGTTTTGGTCCTTGACCATTCCATTCCTCTAGTACCGATAGATTAAGTGATTACAGTTTTCTGCACCATCTGATATATATCTCAATAATTACCCAAGATTTATGCATACATTTGTATATCAAAACGATTTTTTAATGAGGGATCGATGCGTACAAGAATTGACATTCTATAACATGCAGATTAGAAAATATTTTAGAACAGTTTAAATTTCACGTTATAGCTCCACATTTTGCCACCAAGTGGGGTCCTTTTAATATATATTTTCTTCTGCACCATAATCTATGGATACGAATCAACAATCAACATGTACCAAATATTTTAAGCAGTATTTATTCAAGTATTTTATATAATGAAAGGAGTACAATTAAATTAGAATTTGTCATTGCTGAAAATTAACCGAATATCCGCCAGAATCGTTTTGTTGCAACTTGAAATTGTTGGTGGACAGGCCGAATGGTTTGAGGAATACATTTCCAAGGTCCTTAAGCTTGCCAATCATTTCATCCTTTAGCTTCTCATTCCTTTCCTGTATGAGTAATGGCAGTTTATGCACAGCTTCCCTGGCTTCTCTTTGACTGGGTTCCAACTCAAGTAATTTCTTAAAATCCTCCAAAGCTTCATCCAACTTATCCGCATCTTGGTAAGTTGTCGCTCTTCGTAAATATGCACGTTGATAATCTGGATTCAGTTCAATTGCTTTGGTACAATCATCGATAGCTGGCAGATTCCTGCCTAACTTCAATTTGGATGCAGAACGATTGCAATAGAATATCGCCCGGTCGTTTTTGTGTTGCAACGGACAAATTTCTAACGCCTCTGTGTAGGTTTTAATTGACTCAAGGTATTCGCCTTCCTTGAATTGTCTATTACCAATATTTTTCAACACTATTGAGTTTTCATGGTTTGTGTTTAGTTGTTCTTTGCTTAGTGTTAATTCCTTCTCCTTGAGGGCTTCCTCATCAATGTAATCTTCAGGAACATCAGGTTTCTGGCTTGTGGTTGGGTATTCATCATCATCGTCGTTGTTTTTAATCTTTACATTTTCTTTGCAGTATGAATTTTCCGTTTCATCACATTGCTTCTCAGTTTCTGGAATGGTCTTTTCGTCATCGAGAGGAGTGCAATGCCTTGCTAAATCTTTGGTAAG
Organism: Mimaenictus wilsoni; assembly: GCA_027575185.1. Taxonomy (NCBI): domain Eukaryota; kingdom Metazoa; phylum Arthropoda; class Insecta; order Coleoptera; family Staphylinidae; genus Mimaenictus; species Mimaenictus wilsoni. The sequence goes on from JAODAC010047519.1 coordinate 3,007, forward strand.
CTCGTCAATAATTTCGTCATTATCGGGTAGTTTCGACATTTTATTATGATTGTTATTTCTTACAATTAATAAAATATTTGCCAAAATGTAAAAACAGTTCTAGGTGCTTGTAACCTCACTTCTTGACAATGACATCTGACGACATGAACGGCAAGAACGAAGACGGCCGATTTATGAGTCGGGGATATCCGAACCGGGAATTTCAATAAACCTAAAAAATATCAAAACATACGTGGATAAATCAGTAATACAGTGATTATACCATAAATTAATACTGATAAAATAAAAAGGTGGTTTTAATTACGGTAATTCACTAAAAATTATGGTTAGAATGTTTCGAAAAGAATCATGAAGATTTGTTTGTTGATTCCTACGCATTAGTTTAAACTATTGAAAAATATTGTGAAAAATAGGACCGCCTTACGTACTCTCACACGTCCCAGACACCCTAATAATATACTTCATAATCCCTACATCTTCTTCTTTATCAAGAAACCGAAATAACACTAATCCTTTATCGGCAGAAATCTCTCGCTATTTACATTTATACATATACGTCTCTACACAAATTTCTACGCCTTATTATATAAGCGGATAATCAAATTTCTCTGTGTGAAGAACTAATTACAAACATTTCGTTTTTTTTCAACATTCTTACATAATTTTGTTATACTATACAAATTATATTGTTTATTTCATGGGCCGAAAGACTATGCAGTCGATAGCCTGTTGCTTTTATGCAATAAATTTATTGTTATTATTATAATTGTGGTAATAAACTATAGAAATATCAGAACATTATCTAAAAAACATTGCCCAAGATAACCTGGCAAACACGAAGTATTATAACAATCCAAAAACAATCAAACATGTAACAAGAGACATAATTTCATATTAAAATATCGAATATGATTATGAGACTTCATGATTATACATAATAAAACATATGCAAGTGTGTACATATAAAACAAGTAGGAACCAATGAGTCGGATCTTTAATCAAAAGATTGTCACTTTTCGTCTTCATACCTCGAATGCCTATACAACACGTAATGTTGTACGATGAATAAAATATCAAACGAAACTGAGAACAACCCCAGACCGAATTTAGTTAAATCGGTGAATATCGATACCCAGTCATCTGAAACACTTTCATATTAAACACGCATGTAAGAAGACAAACAAAACGTACCATAATTGTAGGCATTTACAATCATTTGCAACATGGATAAGATTCCACCTGTGAAATCTAATAAGATATTACCAATGCTCCACCCAACTGTACTCTTACGTTGATAGTTCATATACGCCTGGAAATATTACGAATTATACATGTAGTGGCATGCATTCATTTAATTTGGATTCAAAGAAATTTCAAGTATGGTGAAGTGAGTGCAATAAACTTACCCTACTTCACCTTATCAGTTATAGAGCTATGCAAAAATGTAAACTTCACAATAGAAAATTATTGCAAATTTTAACCTGATTTTTTCATAAGAAAATTGCTTTCAAGTATTTTGACATTTTCCAGATTTTAGTTCCACAAGCAAAAAATGAACAAGCGATTTCCTTGCTTCTTGATTGTTTTAATGTAGAGTATTATGGACTAGATTAACAATTATTCATTTTGAGCGGATATAGTATGAAAGCAATATTTAGACTAACGAACTAAATTGATATTTAATGTTTTCCAATGCATATTGATCTGATCTATTATTCGTTAACTAATGAAATAAATAAAGATTTGATGAGAATCATGTTTTAATATCCTCATCTAGACAGAACAAAAATATGTTACGGAACTTTCAAAGAATATAAGGAATTGCATTGAAAAATACTTCTGAAATCCCCTAATCATACTTGAGGTATTAATCACCCAGATTAGGGTTCATTAATTTACCATCCTTTCTTACAATTAATCTTGGCTACGAATCGCTGTGCCAATTATAAATCAATATCAATAAACAATGTACGAATTGATTTTTTAAAGTAATCGATTGTTCTCGAGATTTGGTTATTTATTGTACATTCACAACAACACTGAATATTTAACGTGGGAACCTCGAAAAATTCATGATTTTCATGGTCTCAGGTAATTTTAATGACAATTTATTGCATAATTCTTTCGCGCAGAGGGTTTATATTGCCTCGTTGTGTTCAATCTAATTTTGATCGGAAACGAAAAACTAACATGTGTCATATAGTTTATGATTTATAAGATATATAAGATTCGAGTATTTTTTACAACTCTGTCCGGTGGCAATGTGCAATGTCTGCACATATCAGGTTTGTCCATTCAGGCAAGATAGCCACGGCCTTCCTGTTCGGGCGATTCACCGAACTTTTTAAGTTCACCTCGTATACATACCGGGTGAGTTCTTTAACGTGAAAACTTCAAAATCTCGAGGAATAAGCCCCCTACGAAAAAATTGTTGGTAATCAATAAGTAACCATTCCATGGGGAAAAATTATGGTGATACACTGGGGTAACTTTGTAATTTTAAATGGATACGCCTATTTTTAATGCAGATACAAAGTATGTAAGATTTGTTCGAAACTTTTTTTTGAAGTTCCTTCTGTAATTGATAAAAATTAATTTTATGAATTTATTTTCCAATGTAAAGATCGGGCTATTTTTTTCAAGGCGTAGTACACATTTTATAAGTAGATATACCTGGTCATACAGTAAATATTTTAACCCTCGATTTACGCGGTCTTTAAAAAAGCGATTTTTAATTATCGCGACCAAATGATTTGATTATTTCTACATGCACTGAAATCAACGGGCATCATTTTGATCATTTACTTTAACCAGTACCAGATATATCTGTAATAATAAACTGTGTACTACACCAAGAAAAAAAGTAGGCCTTTGTTAACATTGGAAAATAAATTAATAAAATTGATTTTTATCGCTTACAGAAGCAACTACGAAAAATATGTTTCAAACAAATCTGAAATTCTTTTATTTGTAAAATATTAATCTGCATTAAAAAATAGGGTATCCATTTAAAATTTCTAAGTTACCCCCACCCTATCCAATGCGGTTGGGTTGGGTTGAGTTGGGTTGGGTTGGGTTGGGTTGGGGGCTGAGACCACCACGATCATTTTTCCCCTATGGAATGGTTACTTTTAGTTTACCTACAATTTTTTTTCATAGAGGGTTTATTTCGCGAGATATTTCGAGTTTTCACGTTAAAAAACTCACCCGTTATATTAACTTTCGCGATAAGTTCATATATGATATAATACTTTGTGCAGCTTGCATAATTGTCTAACTCTATAACTATATATTTTTGAGTGATTATTGTTCGTACCTGTGGAATATACTTAATCAAAGTGATCGTCAGCTTTACATACGAACAGATGTAAAGGAAGTCTAGCCATGAGATCACGTCCGCTGTGGACAGGCCGGCGCTAACAATTAGGATAATTGCAAAAAAGGCGAGAATATATTTCGCTATCGTGGAGATGCGTTGCTCGCCACGATCGTAGATGCGTGTTTGCAGTATAGTGAAGGCACATACGATGGCGGCGTGCACTGCGAACACGATGTCGTTCACCTGCACCGGATTCAAGCTGCCCGGATTTCGATCATAGTAGATTTCCTGAATCTCATTCGAGAAGTATAGGCCGAGATTGAAGACGCTGTACAGCGTGAATCCGACAATATTTAGATACAAAAAGTCAAAGTTCAGTCCAATCACACTAAAAAATAACATGGATTTATTTTTTTACACTTTTAAAAGTATTTCCTCATCCGCCACCAGGATGTCAAAATTATCAGATTATTGTATTTTTTATAGGTTGTTTTTTATTTGCATGTTTTTCCGTATATATGACTCATAATGTACTTTTATTTTGACATTGAATTAATGAGTAATTGTTTTTAAAGCACAATATATATGTGGATGATTATGCATTATAATTTCATTATAGAAATCATAATGTCAGTTATTTGCGAATTGTTAACAATGTACAATTTAACAATTTACCGAAGTACAGATCCGTGAAACACCCATAAAAATACCAAATCCACAAAAACAATTGGGGAAAAATATAAAAATATAAAATATTTACTACCTCTTGCGTTGGAAATTTGTGTATATTTGTGGATAAAACGACACCGACCAGGCCACAAAGTAAATCCATCCAATGACCGTCGAAAAGACATCGAGACCAATGTTTTTAAGGACGGTGACGCGTGCGAGGACTTTGCCAACACTGTGACAGTCAGAAATAACAACAAAAATACCGAATACAGTAAACAAACAGCAGATAATCAACAATCGAAAAGGTTACCCGTCAAAGTTTCCGTTGAGTTTCGTATGTCCAGGCGCTACCGAATTCACAACAATCGTGTAATTATTATCAACATCCTCGGTTGAAATGTTGAAACGCGTCGGTGTCAGGGTCACAATACCGGAAGCAGATAGAGTGAGATTTAAAGTCCCATTTAAAGACACATCACTTAAAAAATCACAAAAAGTGTAGATATTATTGCACCTATCAATAACAGTAGCTATACTTGGCTATAAAATAATGTAAATTAACTTCTTTCATCCATAGTTATAGTTGGTGGGACTATTTATTAGAATTTAGAAGATGATTAATAGATAACTAGGCAACCAACAAATATGTTTCTCTTCTCTGTTTTGATGAAAGTATTTTCTGGATATTACTATGGAAATTATAAAATATTATCTAACAAAATCTAAGCAAATTTTTAAACACACCCTTACTATGTGTAAACTTCTGAATCTCATGAAATTGAAGTATATAGTCTAACCTTACTTAACTTGACAAATTAAGTTTTCACTGTGGTTATTATAATGAAAAAATATAGTCATTTGACTTATTTGTTTATTATATCCTCATAAATAATATAATTGTATGTCATAAAACGAAAGCAGTTCAAAACCTGACCTTAAGAAGGTGTTCATTTTGCACTCAACCTCATGAGACATATTTAGCCTTCTAATTATCATAACATATCTAAATATTTGAACCATCAATTTTTATAATCGAAAAGTAAGTCAACCTATGGCATAGATGATTTACTAATATACCTGAGTAATATCACTCAAATCAGTTCACTTTATCGATGTTTTACCAAAATGTTTTACCAAAACCCGATAGTAGACTCCATCAACTAAACCAGTTCGAAAACTAACCCTCATATATGTCTATGCCTGACCTAACCTAACGAAATTCCGAGATTTAACTGTTATTTAAAGTCACCTTTGAATCCCTTGGGTAATGGATGCTATATGATTTCTTCGTGGCAATATTATAATCTTAGCATATTATAATAAAATAAACATTTCATAATTGCATTTTCAAAATGATCTAGCCAAATGCCTTACAAAAACTGAGTATTATTACTAATTATAGCTTTACAGGTTGCATAGTATCAAATAACAAATCATCTGAAGATAAGAAAATTCTCGGAAGTCATAAAAGTTAATTAACAATTACGTATGCCGTACCTTAGATTGATACTTACTTCACACCAATGATCAAATCATGTTTTTCGTTCACTAATAATTGAATATCCGTGTCATATGCTTTAAAACTGGTACCTCGCACATATAAAACTAAAAATGTTGCAATTTATGAAAACATCGTTTAAATTTGTGAACTTCGAGATGTACTTACAGAATATACTTAAAGTCGCGTATTTAAGTAAAAAGTTCATTCTAATAGCCGATGTATTAGCATTGGCAATCAGAAATAAACTAAGTATAAGCAATGATAATCGCCAATGCACCGAGTAAAGAATTCGATTGTATCGTGAAACTACGATCGACGAGGTGTGCAACGTAATCAACACTCGGTTGTTTTGAGTTTGACAGCGACTGTTTTTGCAGTTTTGCGTTGGTCTTCGCTGCCACCGGACGGACGGTAGCCGGTGCGTGTGCGTCTGTTTTTTTTCCCGACCGAACTTTGACGAGAGTTCGCGCCGCTGACCAACCGCCACCGGCTAGAATTACCGCCGCTGAAATACAGAGAAATTTAAGCGGGTCGAGCCACTGCGAAGAGGCGAAGTGTCACGCGAAATACACTCTGTTCGCATGCCGCGAACCTGTCGATGTCGTCGGCGTAAAAAGTACCACCACAATAGGAATAAAACAAATGTCACAGCAAAGATAACCGATGGATTAATAACGAACAACTTCCGCGGCGTGATACTATGCTTATCAGTAGCTATTGTCATGCGCAATCTGTAATTTACGCGGTTGGATTGCACGAGTTGTTTTAAAATTGCACATTTTGCGGTTTTGCTAGAATCGTTGGAATCGCCAATGTCACGATTCAGCGTGATTCGAGTGCTATTATATTGATGCGTTTCCGCCACAGTCCATTAATCTAATAACACTTATTCAATAATAATTTAGTTACAATGTTGGTTGTTTAGTTTTATGAAGTTTCTGAGTCAAGGTTATTTTTGATAATTCTAGCATTTAGTGTAATTCTGTTTTGACAAAGTTCTTTTTAGTCTAGTGAAATGAATATAATATAATTTTAAGTAAATTCTAGAAAATGGTGCATAACCAAGGCACATTTTTATTAAAAATTTTGAATTTATGTAGTTATGTAATAAGTAAGTAAATGCATGTAAATTTTGGCAATGTTCGCAAAATTTAGACAAATATTTCACAAAATATTCCAAAGCTACAGAGCAGATAGAATATTACGTAAACTATCTTCTTTTAGGCGTACTAGTTTACGAATCCAACAAACCTTGGTCCGATAATAACAAACTATCCTTGACTTGGTAAATTAACAAATGCACTAAAATGTAAACATTTCGATTTACTTTGATCTGATAAAACTTTCCCCATCCTTTGCAGAGCCTGTCTAAAGATATCAACACTATAAAACACTATATCAACTATTATAAAAATATCTATTAACCTAAATATGCGACTTACCAATTATTTGAATGAAAGTACATTAATTTTCAACAGAACAATCTTAAATTTAATTGCAGTAATCACCGACTAGGTTGCCATTTGCCGGCCAGGGGCCTTCTTCGGCTTGATTCACGTCTCAAAATAAAGCTCCTCTTGAATTGCCGAACATCTAGTGGGTCACTTGAAATTAGTAAATGGTCAGTCAATAGCCCGCGGGTCGCGGTTTGCCGACTACTAACATACAACATTTTCTCGAGCCCAAAAATGACCATTTCTGACTTAACCTCTTAAAAATCTATTAGTTTGACCTAATTAATTGTCTTATTCAAATATGTACTATTAAAATGTATTTAAAAGACAAAAACAACTTGTATATTTTGGTAGATGTTAATTGATATGAGGGCATCGCGCTCATCGACAAGTGGGAGAGTGTCTTATTTTACTCGTTAATCTGCGACCTACAATTTTTTTAAGTTGACGTGTTTCGCATATCTTTCGGTGAGTTTAATATGGCGATTGAGTCACTTGACTCTTCCTGACCACAGATACATTGAAACACTTTGCACGTCGCCAACGAACTGTACCAAATCAATCCTCATTCTCGCGTCCTCACTTCACTAATAAATGTCAGATTAAATTCAATTCACTAATGAAGCGCATAATAGTGAATAGAATAATAACCTCTGTGTACGCATTGTTCGCGTTAAACAAAAACCGGACTAGTGTTATAAGTCTTAAAGTTAAACTTACCTAAGTTCTTGCAACAATTCAACGCCAGCGAACAACGCACATTGTTTTAATTATATTATTTATTCGGTTATAATATAACAATTCCCAAGAGCACACACTATTTATGAGATCCTAACTTATTTACTTTAGATTAGTTGTATTTTTAAGGTTATGTACTTTGGAATATAGCTGGAAACTTGGCAGTGTCTTTATTTGCCTTTCATGGAGGTTTTAGTAGTTAGAACTAACTTTTGGATTATGTTATGGTGATACATATCTTGGAATGAAAATAATGTACACGTGGAATAGATAATATATAATTTAATAAGTATGTTTCATATATTTTCAATATGATAAAGATGATTTGCCAAGGGCATATTAGACGATATGTAAATATCAATATCATTTACTATGAGTTATTTAGAACATCATTACTGAAGCATGTCAGTAATTCCAAACTGGTCGAATAGTGCTTGTAGTGTATAAGGTGTATAATCTGTGTGGTTACGGTAGCACAGACCTGACAAGTATGCGCAAGGACAGCTAGTCATATTTATCATAACTGTCTGCGTTTACTTAATGCGGATAATATTTGCCTCGTTTGTTTATAGTTCAGTTTCTTTTACAGTTAAGACAGCGCCAGTTAATCTTTATTGAAATTTAATTGTTTTGAAAGTAAATATTGAAAATTTTGGAAGAAACATTAGTAATCCATTTCTGTAGATGTGATGCTGTTTTACCAGTCCACACTTCAATTTCGAAGGTTTTGCCAAAGGAAGAGGGAATGGGCAGAGTGATGCATGGCACTATATTGTAATTGTGTGCGGAAGGAACTATTAACAAGGGGAAGAAGTTACATTTTAGAAAAACCACGGTACAACAATGAGGTGGAGAAGAGTGAATAAACGGATAAATTACTCGAGGCCCGGCCCAACTGGGCCATTGTTGATGAAAACAGAATGGATGATCAAGCCATAACAGAGAATAAAACACGAACCAATTTGTGAAATAAAAGAGAGGGGACATCTCATCACCAACGTATAAAATTATGTAGGCTTCAGAAGAGTATTTGCAAGTAGGGAAAACGAAAACCGTATGTTCGCGGTCGCAATTACATCTTTAAAGGAAGGAGAAAATATTAATCAAAAGTAGCTTGAAAAGAGTTTCAAGGACATAAAAGACAATGTTTATAACAAAAGTAGAGGATGATTTGCGAATCAAGAGAAACTTGTTGATCCACCGGCAATTCCACCATTACGCGGAACACTAATGCTTATGGGCGAAATCTGCGATAATATTGAATAGAAATTTCTCCCGATGTATTTTCCTTCTATCCATATAACAAGAAATTCTCTACAAATAAATTGTTGAGTTGTTTGGATAAAAACAATCAAGATTTCGGCCCAGGTTATTGGTAACTAGAAAGACAAAATTCTCAATTCAATAGAACCCAAAAAATCAATTGAATCAATATATTCAAGCTGAATCAATCAATTGTATAAAACTAAAGCTATGAATCAAATCATTTAAATAACCATCAGTCGTGGTGCAATATTCATCGACATCAACTCCTGGAACAATAACTTAGCCGCGTAGGGCAATTTCACCTGCGAAATCTGCGTCTTATTCTTGCACCCCTTACACTCAAAAGTGTTATTACGCATATTAGCAATGGCAATTAATCCACAAAAGTTGCAAATATGAATCCGATACGGATCCGAAACTTCAAACAGTCGCTCCTTTAAGAACTGTGCAGCTCCGTGGCTAATCTGGCAATCACGCTCCATCTCACCAAAACGCAGGCCACCATCACGTGCCCTACCCTCCATAGGCTGACGGACTAAAATTTGAACGGGCCCACGCGCACGAGAATGAATCTTATCATCGACCATATGTTTTAAGCGTTGGTAGTAAGTCGGTCCGAGGAACACCTGAGCATTAATCTTCCTCCCTGTATGACCGTTGTACATAACCTCATTTCCACGAAGATGATACCCGTACTCCTGGAGAAGTGTGGAAATTTTCTGCACATTGACTGCATCGTTGAAAGGCGTAGCATCGCCAATCTCACCCTTATTTGACGATACCTTACCCTGAATGCACTCAATCAAGTGACCAATTGTCATACGCGAAGGGATAGCATGTGGGTTGATGATAATATCAGGTGTGAGACCTTCACATGTGAAGGGCATGTCTTCCTGCCTGTATTGAATACCACAGGTACCTTTCTGACCATGCCTGGAAGCGAATTTGTCCCCGATCTGAGGAATACGCACTGAACGGACCCTAATTTTACAAAATTTATAACCCTCGGAATTGAGGGTCAACATGACCTGGTCAACAACTCCAGTTTCAGAGTTTCGAAGGAAGGTAGAAGCGTCTCGCTTGGTAAACCTCTTTGTAGCCCCATCCAATTCATCGTCATTCTCAGGGAGGATGATAGTCTTACCAATGACGACATCATCACCGGAGACACGAATGCCAGGCGAGATGATGCCGTCATCGTCGAGTTTGTCATACAAGGCATTACGCATACCTTGGCAGGTTTGTCGTGTAGGTTTCTCAAACTGCTCCTCTTGATCTCCGATTCGTTTGGATTCGGCGTCCTTGTAAGAACGGTAGAATACTGATCGGAAGAAACCACGCTCCACAGCAGACGCATTCAAGATGACCGAGTCTTCTTGATTGTATCCGGTATAACAGAGAATTGCCACAATACTGTTGATACCAGCAGGTAGCTCTCGGAAACGAAGATATTCCATGGAGCGTGTAGTAACTAGAGGTTTGTGAGGATAGTAGAGGACATGGGCAAGGGTATCCATCCGTACGTGGAAGTTGGTGATGTAGACACCCATGGCTTGTTTACCCATAGCACTCTAAAAATAAAAGATTTTTTTATAAACCAAACAAATGAAGGAAGGAATGCAAAAGCATAGAGAAAGATGTCTTCCAAAGGAAGGGAAGAGCAACCGAACGGCATAGGCATTTGAGAAACGATAAGATAGGACAGGTTAAAGTTACCAAACAGCTCTCATGTTCCTTACAGGATTTTTTAAGGACAATTAGGTGGGGCATGGCACAAAAAGATTGAGAAACATTGAGTTTTGTGAAACTATGCATGTTACTAGTGGTGTCAAAAAAGTATCAACACTTCAATTCGACACTTAGCGATATTTCATATATTGATGAGTACCTGCTGTTGTTTGCCCTCAGTTAATGATAACTGCATGTTTTATCGACTCCAGTAAAAAAATTGATATTTTAGATACCAAGAAGGTAGTGTTAATACCTTTTGAAGCATTAAAATTATAATTCAATTTACCTGGTAAGTATTTCTGGGACTTTGATTATGATCCGGGAAAGGTATAATAGAAGCACATACACCCAAGATCATCGCTGGATGAATCTCGCAATGTGTATAAGTCGTACAGTAAGCACATTCTTTCTCCTGCCTCAAATCCTCCGGTGACATGGCAATCATCACAGTCTCCTCTTCCAAGGTGTCAATATACTCAACCACGCCTGAAGCAACCAGTACCTGCCATCCATAATTATACTCCCTATCCTTCAACATGTCAATATGACGCTTCTTAAGTAACAAAGTACCATTCTCCACAATCAGTAAAGGCCTGCAAATCCTTCCTGCATCCGTATAAATACGAATCTCCCTGTCACGAATATCCCGAATCATTGACACCTCAGATACGATGATATCCATTTGACGACGCAACTTTCTAAGAGTCGCCATCAACTGTTCCGGATCTCTGTGAATGCCAACCCAGCAACCATTGACGAAAATTTTCGTTGCATCCGCGATCGCTGACGGTGCAATTTCCTCCAAATTTTCCATTGACCACTCCTCCAAAAACTCTAAAATAGGAGAGGGTTGCGAACCGACCGAAATATACGCCATCAGTGCGAGATTCTTCACCAATCCGACAGCAGCTCCCTCGGGTGTCTCAGCAGGGCAAATCATGCCCCACAGGGTGTTGTGTAACTGCCTAGGCTTAGCCAATTTACCATCACGACCAATGGGCGAGTTCACACGACGCAAATGTGACAATGTCGAAGCAAAAGTCAGACGATTCAATACCTGACTTACACCAGCACGTGCCTGATGAGCCTTTTTCTGATCACCCCAGTTGCCTGTAGCCAAAGAGTATCTCAATCCATCAGTAATCAATTTCGTCTTGATGGATAGATTTGCGTTGAAATCTTTTCCACGATCGATAAACTTTTGTGCATACATCCTCACCTCCTTCATTAGATTCTTAAACATGCCTCTGAAAAGGAAGGCGAGTAGAGGACCAGCAAGATCAAGACGTTTGTTACCATAGTGATCACGATCATCTAATTCACGACGACCCAACGCAGCCAGGAGAAGACGATGTACCATATAGCCAAGAAAATAGGCTTTTTTCGTCTCGCAGAAATCAGATACACCGACATGAGGCAACATTTCCTTCTGTAGAATTTCCCTAGCATATTTAATACGTTTTTCACGTGTCACACCTGGGCGTGCTCCTCTAGCACCGATGAAATTAAGCGCGACGTTCTGCTCCTGAATAACGAAAGCCTCATCTAAAGATGGCTTAACCATTTCCATCATTTCCGGATCATCAAAATCATAAATAATATGTTCCAAAATATCTCGATCAGCTACGAAGCCCAATGCCCGAAACACAATCATTATAGGAATTTCCTGCTTTATGTAAGGCAGAATTGCGATGATTCGCTGACCGATTGCAGCTTTCTTGATAGCTTGACCACCTCTAGCCATCATGTTAACCCACAATGTACTGGTTGGTCTTGAGCTGTGTTCTAAGCATGATCGAATTTCGGCTTTGAACGCATACTTGCCATCTTTCATTGCAAACACATACACGGTGTTGGTTGCCATCTTTTCTTGGGCTATAAGTACTTTTTCGGAGCCGTTAATAATGAAATAACCACCGGGATCTAAAGGACATTCGTTCAATTCAGTCAAATCACGATCGGTCAAGCCGGACAGCAAGCAGTAGGTGGATCGTAACATGATTGGAATCTTGCCAATGAATGTCTTCTGATTTTCAGTGATTATGGGCTCTTCTCCTTCCTTTACGATTGTTTTTCTGATGTCTACGTACAGAGGAGCTGCATAAGTCAGGTTTCTTAATCTTGCTTCATTCGGCATCATGGGGGAGGGTGTACCATCTTTTTCCCAATGTGTCGGTTTTGAGAGATAGATTTGTTGGAATTTTAGAAGATACCTTGGCTAAAAGAAGAAGAAAAAATTAGTGACATCTTTAGAGTGTCATTTTAAATTTACTGAATATATGGGACATCAGAAAATTTTGCAAAGAGGACGAAAAAACGAAAAAGACGTGTATAGAATAGGATTTTTTTAACATTTCCGAAATAAAAATATAAGTAATAACCATATAGTAATCGGGGGTAATAACCTTATTTAACGAGTCAAATAAACGTATTTTTGGAACTAATCATAATCAATTGGTAACTATAAATGAGTGTTTCTCGAAACATCCAGTCTTTTTTATTTTGCAAACACTAATGACCCGATTTCTTAGAAAATAAAATTGTCTCGAATGTGACGCTATTTTTATCTGGAAAAATATAATTTTTGCGTATTTTTGAATTCATTTTTTATGCCAAAAATGCATGTCTACTTATGCTTATAGTTCATAAACTTGTCGGTTTCCATTCAAATTAAATACATGACTTTCAAGATTTTTTCTCAGATATTATAATTCGCTTTGAATTTTTATGACAATTTAATACATAATTCATATGCACATTGACCAATCGATATTTAAGATAAAAATGTTTGCAATGCTTATAATGCCCAGTTTTTTAGTTGCTTTAGGGAAAATGGAATATTGTAAACAATCATGGAATGTTACATCTTACCTCATGAGTATGATGATTTGCAAATCGTACGAGTTAGGAAAGGGCATTCTAGGTGAGATGTACAATTACTTTTTCTACGACCAGTATGTGTGAAAATAATGATTTTCTGAACGAATGCAATCATGTAGGCCATGCAAATGCGCACCCGACGGCCTCAGCTATTAAACAACTATGAACCCATTATATAGCTAGCTTACCTAGAACTACGTTATCTACCAGTACTGTTATGATCAGACGTAGGCAGTGAATATCATTATTTAGTCAAAATCGTTAACATAATGTACATATTATAAAACAAGAGTAGAAAAAGATATGTATGACATTCAATACTGAAATACTGAAATGTATTCCTTGCACAACAGGAGTACAACATAAGAAAACTATATATTCAAAAGTCCGCCTTATGAACTTCGTAAATAAGTATCGGCATGAAATGATGGAAGAATATTTGATTTCTTTTCCTATTGATTAAGGCAATTAAATTTAAAAAATGGATTTAACATTTAACCTTACAATTAGTACTAGTTTACTAACTCATCAAAAATATAAAACAAGGAAGCACTTACAGGATTTTCAATTTCGCCGCTAGTATGTTGTGCTTCGGCCTGAAGATCAATTTGTGGTGAATCTTCAACAATCCTCTGTACCGACATCTGAATAAATTCATCAAAACTGTCCAGTTGTTGCCGAACAAGGCCTTTTTCGTCGAAATAAGCGTTAATAACAATCCAACAGGCTTCCTGCCATAGTTCAGAACTGATTTCCTCTCCATCTTCGTCTTCAAATTGATCTAACAATAGGAAAAACATTCACAATTATAGGTTAGAATCAGTACTAAGCAAGATTACTCAATAATTGAAAACAACTTTACCTTCCTCAGTTTCATACATCTTGGATTGAAGCAAGCTTTCGCGGGAGGAGTATTATTATAAATTTGCACAAATTCGCACAATTTTATGGCAATAAAATTGAATGTAATATGGACTAGCCGACGCGGAATTCCTTGCCAAACTTTTGGGTTTAGCCGCGATTCGTAATGGCAGCTACTAATGTCCAACAAAGTGTTCTATACATATTTGCTTTTAAGGAGAAATGTTACCAAAATGTATTGAATTGAGTGCTATAAAATTAGGTATATGGTAATTTTGTATGTGTAGAGTTTATACATATTTTATGAAAATTTTAAAAGTTATTATCGATTTACAGGAATTATTTTCGTTGATTTTATTGTATCACTTTGTATAAATAGCGATTGTAGCGCTTTTTGATGTTTTGGTGGCAGTCAATCAAACTAGGAATGACAATGCGTGCCGTACACATGCAAACGCAGGCGTACACAAACACGCGTCCAACGGCGCGTACACCGGCGCAACAGACAACAAACGTTGGAAAACTTCGGGCGACGGCAACGGTGGGCTGGTGTGCGTTTAAGATCCATCGGTGATTACTAGTCCCTGACGGAGGAGAAAACTTTCGTGATAGTGTGGATTATGGCGGAATGTAACGGTCAGGAAGCAGCGACGTCGACGGCTGAGGAAGACGCTGCAACCATCTCAAGCAAGCAACCGCTAAAGACGAACACCACCTTCGAAGATACAGAGCAGGAGAAGTTGGATAGTGCCACAAAAGGTGATTATTACAATTAATTGCCTTGAAAATCAAAATAAACTTAAACCCAAAGGTAGAAATATATGTTTGGCATCCACCTGTCGCCAGCAAGTCGCAAATTACGTGATGCGCAAACTGCTGATTCCTGCAGGTTTTAAATTGTCAGTGTGTTTGTACTGTGTCTGTGCGTGGCGTATGATTTGCGAGCTACATATATTTTGCGCATGATTGCAAGTTCCAGATGCGTGCATTCATAGGTGATGATTCATGTACGTGGAAATCATGTTAGTTATTTGAAAGTTTTCAGTGTGCGTTTGTGTTGATGTTTTATCGGTTCTATGTTCTATTTTGTATTGTAATGGTTACTAACATGCGTAATCACGTATTGTTTGAGAACGGCGAAAATCGTCTGATTTTCGGTACACAGACAGCTTGTTCTTCAACCAGGCTGGTGAAGAAGTAAAAATATAGCAACAGGTTATTCAACTGTTTGGTCATTCAACCAATCAGGGAGCAAGGCAACCATTCAAGCATGGCGCGAAATTTAAATTTTATATTGCATTTACTTATACAAATAGATGTATCTCATAATTATATTTTTAAAACTCGGATAATACTTATTAAAACAGAAGTAAGAGAATATAGTCGTATAGTTGCTTTTGGGTAAGATTTATAAAGTTAAAATTATTCTTATTTATAATTTAATTACATAATGTTAATAATCATACATTTTCTCACATCTATACATGTTTAATAATAATATGGTATAATACAATATTTCTCAAGGTAAAGCGTTGACTAGTAATGTATCATGTTATCAGATCATTGTAGAGTTCCACTTTCTTAGAGATATGGACATGGTATCTGTCTGAGCATGCGTGTTCGCAGAATTTGCATACGCAGTCTTCACAGGGTTCATGAAAGCGTGTATTGGTGCACAGTGATGGAACCCATGAACAGTCTTTCGATAAACACACCTTCTGTTCTTCTGATTAGCCTTTTTCCATTTGTTACATTGGAATGCAGATCCATCCGTGAACTTTAGTTCGAAGAATTGACAGTTTTTGATATCTATAGAAGCTTTGTACTCCTGGATTACATAGTCTGTGAAGTCGAAGACATCTATTAGATTTTCTATAAACGTACTACAGTCTGTGATGTGGAAGCAGGGTGTGTTGAAGACCGATTTATGTACCCCAATGACTTTCTTGAGGAAATAGGCTTTTATTTTGTCAAGTTCAGAGAGGGCACTCGCTTTAAAAGTTAAAATTAACTAACACGTCTTTTAATGAATGGCTAACAATTAGATTAAGGAAATAAATAAGTTAAAACTGTGGACTATTGACAACGTTGCATTTCTACAATGTTCATCAAGTCAATCCTGTCCAAACTCTCTGTTCTCTCTTTCTCTCTCTCTGTTCTTTAGTGCATTGATTCCTTTGTTCTTTGTAAGGAAAACAAGGTTCCTTCAAAATAGCAGATGATCCTAGTTACAGACAAAATTACCTCAGAGACCAGAAAGTACCTTTGAAATTTTAGGACTTTAGTGACCATTTTCAGACTTTCATTTAACGTGAAATTTTCCAAATTATTACAAGTTTGGACGCCAATTTTTCATTTAAACTTCAGTTACTTTGTGATTCATTCAAAATTTCTTATTTTGTTAGATAAAACCGAAAGAGATTTATTGCTTGATTGATTTAATTATCAACAAATTTTCAAAGCTATGTTTTTCAAATCGATAACCAATCGAAAACTACTCAATCGATGAATATGTTATTATTGAATATGTAATTAACTTTTCGTGCAAAACGAATTTCCTTCAAAATTGCTACTTTAAGTTCAGTCGCTCATCATTTTGTGAAACATCGATATTTCCAAAATCGGCTAAAACAAAGACAAGATTCTACTATCTATTTTAGTAATCTTGTTTCACATGTTTTGACGCAACCTCACTGGTACTGACTTGGTATGTTTTTGGGGAACTCTGCAGGCGGCTATAGTATTCCGTCAATTAACAAATAATTAATAAAAAATATTCTCGAAAGCATATAGTTTTAACAAAAAACTTGATCCGTTGACACAAATAGTTTCCCGTAAAATCCTTGCTAAGTGCTAATTCTTGTAATTCAGGAAATGATTAGTATATTTAATCACCCATTTTTAACACTTTATTCTTCTGTGCCTGATCAACAGTAGTTGTCTCTTATAACGACTTCGTTTTAACGATTAATCCATTATAACAATAATTCGTACTCAATTTATGTATCATAGGTATCGTGGCAAGAACCATCAGGGCACAGATATTACTGTGCTCACTATTGAGAATTCTTAGATATCCCGAGAGACAAATTTAAACTAAAATTTCTTATGTTAAATTATAGATGTGTTAATTATCCAGGACTTAATTGATAGAAGTTTCCTAGAAGTTTATACATTGTAGAAATTATTTTGGGATCAGGTAGTCATATTAATTTAATTGTTTCTATAAATTCCGAATCATTAATAATTTTTAAAAATTAACCTTCCGTCGTCATGAAAATGAACCTTTTTAAATATCCTGGTTAATTCAGGTAGGCTTTTCGTGATTAGCAGATCACGAAGCATTAGAACCTAATTCTAAATATTTTCTAGTGACTTCACACTTGACACCCTTACTGATCGAAGATATCGACGGTGAGAGTGTGCCAGAGTCGTACTCTCTCGTCCTGGAGGCGGCAATGGCACATGCACAGCGCGTGGATGGCGGCTCCAAGATAGATATGCTTAATCGCTACGACATACTTGTACTCTTCGTATACGTGATCATGCTGGAGCTGGGCTTTGTGCCAGGGGCAAGTGTCGCCGATTATTCCGCCGCCAATAATGATATTGCGTTCAATCGGCGGCGAGTACATGCACTGTCCACCCGACTACCATCCGATTGGCGGCGTTCATCGACATTCTACGACTTCATGTTCGTACTTGGGGACTTCCAAGTTAATCAGTGTCGTTTGGTGGTAAGTCGATGCATCGAGGACTACCTTTTGGTGAACTGCAATGTATATGAGGTCAACAACGCCAACTTTTCGATGATGGTAGATCCATCGCAGTATGTGATCGACTCGAGAGTCTCGTTGAAGAAACGCTTTCAACATGTGCGACAGTTTGCGACGAACTTTAAAAATTCTATAGCAATTCCTGCGAAATTGAGTATACTACAAGCGAATGATGTGCGAACTCCAAAGTTGCAGGATTTGCCACCAGAGATAAAGATAGAATTGGAGAAGCTGGTTAAAGTTGATTTCTTTAATGATTTGTAGCATAAAGTATGTAATAAAATAGATTATATAATGATATAATAAAAAATAATACTTGTACACGTATGTTCATATTTTTGTTTTTACCTTTTGTTAAACATATGTGGAAAAAGAGTATGTCAGTAAAGATTAAGAAATCTAATATAATTGCTTTGTAAGTCCTTTGTGTTTCTTTATATTTATATATTGATGTATTTATTTTTCTATAATATTTTGGTTGTCTTTATTTTTATTTATTTTTTAACAACCATTCTTTGATTACAGTTAATGGGAAAGCTGAATTTATCAATGGCGATGGACGCGGAGATTATCATCATAGTAACGGCGACAGTAAGTTTTTATTTAATATTCTTTAAGGAAATGGTATGATTTCCATTTCATTTGTTTTTTGAATTTTGAAAGTTTACCGTATTATCTTTCTGTTCGCATTACAACGCATTTTTTAAGAATTAAAAATATGCATTATATTTACAAAATTTTGAAACGAGGAAGCTGAGAAATGTATTCTATTTCCATATATATTTTTATCTATATTTTATATATTTATATAATGACAAAAATGTCGGATCGGGGAATATGATGAGACCTTGAAGTAACGTATTACTTTAAGGTATCGTCACATTGTCAGTAATTTAAACCCATTATACAGGGAAATAAATTGGTATCAAAATACAAATTTGTGGTATGCTAATCCTAGACAAGAAATTGAACACGAAATTGACACCTTTCATTGAAACTTATATTGCCTGCTATTCATTTATATTCATGCATTTTTCTCAGGATTCGTACAAGTTTCCAGGGATTGTTTTACAAGTCTATGAACTTGTAAAACACTCCCTGGAATAACATGAATATTATGAGAATATTCTGAATTTTAGGCTAACACTGCAACATTTCAAAAGAACAGATTAATATATTTTTGGTAAACTTTCCAAGCTACTTAGATTGATAGGTTTACCTCAGAAATTCGGTAGATATGTATACATTTAGAAATACAGTGGATTCCACTTAATTGGGGTACATCCGCAGTGGTAAGTTTTATACATAGAAATATCGGGTTTGGGCACGAGCACAGGTTCGCTGATGGCAAATGCATCAAGAGCTATTTACAAACGAATATCGTTCGTTACTTTTTCGTACGTTTTAGAAAATGTTCCAAAGTCTTCTTAACACGTTGACGCCGGCGTGCCCCACCGGTGGGTCAGGCGTGTACCTTCTATCGGTCGGGGTGTCCCATCGGTGATGCACGTATTGCGGTGGGTTAAAAAATATTGATTTTTTGTTTCGCCACTGGTTTCGCTCTTTGTCACCGTATGGTAAGCACTATGAGAGGCGGTGTTGAACTGTCAAAAGTAATTAGTGATAATTTAAGAATTATTATATACAAACCAATTATAGAGAGCAATTATTTAAATCAAATTGCATTGGTTTTCGTTTGGAATGAGTAAAATAAGCAGAAAAAAATTATCCCATGTCTGTCTAAGTATAAGTCAAGAATACTTACCAAATATAATAAATAATAATTTTAAAATATTTGGTTCGTTTGGACACTTTTTCGTTCCTTGAAATTTGAATTAACAATTTGAATCGGCTAGTATGTCGAGATAGCGGGAGGCGCGTAACGCGAAATAAATGCAGTTGCCATACATATCGTAAATAACCAGGGGCGCACGCTTGAAAAACGGAGGGTGAGATTGGCATAAGAAAGCGCCGCCCGATGCAGCGGACTCGCATATCATGTGCCGGCGTCAACGTGTTAATGCACAAATTTTAATAAAAGGATGTCATAATGTTTAAATTTTAATAACAGGAGGCCAGGATGACTATAAAACAAAAGTATTTTATTAATGCGTTTCATTAGTAGCTTCTACGAGCGTGGTCCAAAGGATTTTGTCGCATTTGATGAATTTGTGGCCCGCTTACTTCAAAACATTTGTTTCCACTCGCTGTAGCGAGCCTCCTTTCCACGCACACATACAAAAAGTAAATTGTGTTTGGAGGAATTTGCCCCAAGTGATTTGCATCTGGTTTTTGTTTGATTTGCTCCATAAAAAATCTGCATAAATAGTAATTGCGGACATAGGGCGCCTAACATATCTTGCATATAATAACGCCTAATATGACATGTTATAGATCAAATTTACATTAATTCTACCATACACTTATTCACAGTGTCAAATGGAAATGGTGTATACATGTGTTTTGTCCCGATTAAGTGGAATATTGTCCCGAAAAAGTCGAGTAAATTCTTCGCGGTTTATGTTTCCGTTCTTTAGAATTTATCCCTAATAAGCCGCAGTCTCGATTATCCAATGTCCCTGGATAATCTGCGGTATTTAACATTGATTATCCTGGTTCTCAGTCAGTCTTCATGCCAGGTTACATTCCCTACCTTCACCTTCTTTTTGTCTCTAAATTGGTATTACTTTCATTTTTTCAATGTTCATCTTCATACCGTTTATCTTCAGCTCTTCCTGTCTGATGTTTACCTTGGGTTCCAACTCGTTTTCGCTCACTGACAGTACCGCCAGTGCTGAAAGCGTTAATTTTTATAATTGTACATTTATTTTATACTTTAGTTTTAGTTTTACTCTTCTTTTTTATTATTTGAAACTCCCACGTGTCTCTCTCCTCAGTGGTTGTCAGGGTAACGCTGACGTAATACAGCGCGCCCTCTTCCTGGCCACCACGCGCAGCTATTCCCGAAAGCGCTCGGCGACGAGATGCTTTCGCACATTCCCCCAGCATCCAACTTCCCGAGTGCACACACAGCTTGGCGGCTCGTCCTTTCTCCTCTCCGGGTTGGTGATGTATTTTCTATGTGTGCGTGCTTGATCGCTTTGACGTAACATGTTCCTGTGGGAGAACGCACGAGCGCGAATCCATACACATCCCGGCTGCTGATCGGCTATCCCCATCTGTGTCTGTGTGCGTGTTGCCTCCTCTCCCATTGTGCGGTGCGCACCCACTTGCATGTGCCTGCTGCGATCGCGTTTCGGGATCGAAATCGTTTTTCGGTTGGACTGTACCACGCGTCGGGGTTTTCGTGAGGGCGCAGCGTGTATAGGGAGAAAGACCGAACAGGATGTTCTATCTTGGCGATTGCCACTAGGCATAGTCTGGATTTTCGGCAAGTTGTTTTGTCTTCAGTGTGTCCACGGCGTTGTGTGCACTTTGAGTGATTTTAGCGTTGTTTGCAATCGTATATAAGCGATTTGGTGAAAAAAATTGAGAACTTGCTAAGGGATTTGGTAAGAGCTAAAACAAGAGGAACGTACGGGAAGTGATATTCAGTGTGGGACGTGATTCAACAAACGGGACACGCTGGAGCCTGCCGAACAACGCTTCGCCAAGCTGCCACAAACAGCGGCCGTTGTGCAGCAGCTGCAGCGCATTCACAATCAGCAATTGCAAAATCAGCAGCTGCAACATCAGTTACAGCAGCAACATCAACAGCAACAATATCCCCAACCGCCACCGTTTCAGCCACCACCCACCAGCCAGCATCAACAGACGGTGGTGGGCAGTCAGGATCATCGCGACCGTTCCTACTGGAACGGTCATCTGATGCTTACACATAGCCATAGCGATGGCGAATTTCCCGTGTATAGTCAAGGTATTGTTCATATAGTATCAATTCCGTCCTACAACAATCGATAAACAAATTGGGAACAAAGATTGGGTCCTTTGTCGCGTTAACCTCGCATTCAGAACCCACAGTGTACGGACCAACAAGGAACTCATTGTGGCTTGTTGAAAATGGGAATGCGTGCGATGGGATTTCCGTATGAAACGCGAAAAATCATCAATAATCTATGCAAAGGCGATGGGATAAAGGGAACGCTCGCGTGCCATACACGTATCCCCGGGAATGTGTACGAGTAGGTGTGGGTCGCGTTTTCCCGCACGGGATACGCTCTCGATGATTTCTGGCTTTCGCTCGTATTTCGCTTTTGTATGGCTGGGCGCATCTTGGGATTCATCGTTACGAGCCCCCAAACAATCTCTCCGAAGAGATGGGATAAAGATAAAAAAGACAGGGAATAAAAGCAACACCTTGGGTGCTTTCGACCCGTTCGGACACACTTTCGCGAAGAGTTTAAGAAATTGCCGTGAAATATTCAAGCTTTGCCTCATTCCAGCTTTGTTATTATGCAGCTTAGGTTAGGGGTGCGAACGCGAGTGGAGTAATTGAAAAGAAAATGGGGTTAAAATTGGAATTGGATGTGCATGGCCGAGGAAAGGTGTAAGTGGGTTAATCAAAATAGAATATATGACCAGGGTGAACCCAACAGTAGTCATAAATGATTCACTAGAGTATTTTCGTGAAAATGCAGGGGTTGAGCGGTAGGGTGATTCGTATTGGAAATGTAATTAAGAGTTTTTTTTTTTGGAAATTGTGTTATTCTTATTCACACATTTGCAGAGATTTATAAATGAGAATTTCCCAATGCATTCAAATGTTACTTTGTTAATCACGTCTCTATGAAATATTTATATTTTTATAATGTTTAATAAGTTTTCAATTTCAAGGTAGAAAGACATGAAGTAATTTGAAGAATTTTAGCATTTGAATAGGCAATATTTGCAGTCGTTTTAAGTGAATCTAATTCACTTAAAACGGTTTCGCTTCTAACTACTATGGCGATTACTGAAGTTATGTTTCATATATTTCATATATAATCGTTTACTGCGACTTCGCAGGTTTAAGCGACCAACCAAAAATATGTCCGGCGCAACAATACATTTCATGGGTACCACGCGGTTAAATTCCTCCTTTCGCGCGCCGCTAAGACGCCGCTAAGTAAAGCACACTTATGTTTGTCACTGATTCAACAAGTCCCAACAAAATTAATTTGGCAAAGCGGACCTATTTAACAATTGAAGGAAAAAGTGTAATAATACACCGATTAGAAGCAGCTGAAACAAATGCAAGCCTCGCCAAGGCAGATCAAGTCATTGCATGATGGTTTGAGATGCAAACATGTGAGGACTTGTACCCATGAATATCTAAATAAGGCAGTGTTACAGTGGTTCAAGCTCTAGCGCGATCTGGGAATATCCGTCGATGGGCCTTTGTTATTAGAGAAATGATTTTAAATGAAATTAACCCGAGAAAAGTCGTTCAAATTTCATGCTAAAAAATTCTAAACCTTTTATTCCTGAAATTGAATCTATCAAAAGGTTTGGAAATGCAGATTGTGATCAGTCAATATATATCTAATTCTAATGAAGACCAAAATATTTATTGACACCTATTGTAAAAAAACATTATTTGACACGAAACTTGATTTGTGTGTTATGTAAATAGCGAGAATATTTTTCTCAAAAAGATACATTTTTATGAATATTTTAATGATTTAGTATGAACAAATATATTCTTGAAAATCCTTAGAATCCTACTAAAACATTTGCGAATAGTAGCTTTGAACAATTCCAATTGTGTGCTGGCTCTTTCATTATTTATTCTTAAATTGTTGTAATTCCTAAAATTATATGGAATTATAGACAAAAATGTTTTAGTAACATTGAACCTTTATTTAAAGTATTCGTTGGTTTTACCTTAAAGCCTCAGTGCCTTGAATTAGGTTAATTAGATTAATCAACATCAGTATAATTCTCAGAATGAGAGGTGCTTATAAACAAGTGTGGTTTGTTATCAGCGCAAGTAACATAATTAGTAACAATATAAGAACATATATGAAATACGTCTCTGTTGTACAGTGAAACCTTCGGTATGCGGAACCTTCAGTATACAGGGTCAGGGATAAAACTGAAAATGTTTTAAGTCCAAGGGTTTATGTGTTTTAAGTAGTGTAAATTCTCCTGCATTATGTGGAACCTGTCTAACTCGGAAACGGAATGAAATATTTGTGTATAACGGAAGAATTTATATGGCTAAATCATAGGTGTCGCCACATATGACGAAAAGAGGTCCGAGTCGCACCTTAGAATCTTGTAATTTTTTGTTTCGATTTTACCACAACAGCCTGCTTATGATCATGCTAATAACTGAAAATCACACCAACATTTTATTTTCCACAAAAAAGCAAACCTTTGCGACTCCCTTCAACAGATCTTCTTGAATAGCCCCTTGTTGCGAATTAAGGCTCTTAGATGAACTCTGCACGCATAAATATCCCGATTTCCTGGCATGTTGACTTCGAAATTTACTTTCCCCGATTGGATTCTGCCAAAGAACCAATACTTCTATCCCCTCTCTCAGAATGGAAAATGGTGGATCTTAGGTTAACATATATCCCGATTAGTTTTAGGACTGGTGAAATAAAAGTAACCCCGGTTTTCAGACGAACTCATTTATAATGTTATTCCTGCAGGCAAACATTATTTAATTCAATTTGCTTGTTTTCCATGGGAGCGGCATATTTATATTTTTGTTTTCGTTTCAAATTTTCTGCCGTTTTTAATGGCAGTATCATTTGTCCCAGTACGACTACAGGGCACATATTTATGAAGGGGTGGGAATCCCCGATTGTCTAAGATGTGCGCGATTTCTTCGGAAATTGTTTTGTTCCTCTCGACGGCGATGAGATTTCCGCAACTTTTCGCGGTTAGTGCGGTGTAAAAGTTGCGACACACTGCGCTAAAAGCTCGCCGTTTAGTTCATTGTCGAGAACCGTGGAGAGTTTCTTTGTTCAAGAAAATGTGAGCACCATTGAAGCAATCCAAACAGACCACAGAAATGATTTGTGTTTATTTTACCATCCCCCTGCCACAATTATGTAAACAGTTTGTTTTCCACCGAAAAAGGCATGTTAACATCATTTGTAAGCATTTTATGGTGTTAGGGTATCCCAAATTGTATTAGATTAGATAGTAAGAGCTAGTTAGGATAGTTTTAGTTGAACTCGGATAGTTTGAATTCCTTGTTATAGCGTTTGAGAACATCTTCCAAACGCGTTAGCTTTCACCCCTCCTGATCGGGTTTCACCGTACGTGGATTAGCATATTTGTGTTTTTTTACGGGAATGAGTAGCAGGGCCATCGCCCCTTCTCCTTATTCAGGACTTGGAAAAGATTGCGAAAGAGTGCAAGATATTGTATATAGCGATACCGGGAATCCAACTCGGGACCTTTCGGTGCAATCGGTACGCCACGCAGATATTCGTATATTTCATTGTACTGTTTGGGTTCAAAAAAAATAATGGAGCTAATGTTATTAACAGTATCATCAAATATTGGTACATTTAATTAATAATAGATCAAAATGGAATATAAATAAATGGATGCAGCTTCCTGCAGAGTCCGTAAGCCCCCAAAACTGATATCCAAGTGGGGCCGATATTTTACAATAGTAGTGGATAATCTTTCTTAGGTGCTTCTTCCTCTTCGTTATAAGCGATTTCCGCCTATAATGCATCAATGAAATATTGTGTCTTTCCGTCTCTTTCTGGGTCGTCCTGGTCATCTACACCCTCCAGGTATCTGGTCCTTCGCTATCCTCACCACAGTTACCGTGATTCTGTTGATATGATTGTTGGTGCCGTTGTTGGTTCCAATTATTGATATTTGGTACGTTTTCACATGTCCGCGTTTCTGCATCTGTTCCTGGCTGCTGTCTGAAATGCTCTTCTAAATACAGTATGAAAGAGTTTTATCGTAATGGGATTGAAATAAGTTTGATACCATGAGAAAGTAGAATTGGGGAGCATTTTGATGCTTGTTTCATCTTCATACCTTCATATTTAGTATGAAAAATCTTAAGCAAAAGAACTCCTCGAAAATTGCAAAACGTGCGCGCGCGGTCGCTCGCTACGAGCGCGAATGTATTTTGGCCAAAAACGATCGTTTTTGGACACTTTGCGGCGCACCGTTCAGCCTTGCTAAACCTCTGTTTGGATTTTAATCTGGAAGTAATGTATTGTTTATTCGAATAATTTTCATTTGCATATTTTCAATAGTGTGGAATTCGCTAACTTCAATTTCTTAACACCAATATTTTTCCATATACTACAAAAGATGATAATTCACCTTCCAATGTAATTTCCACTACAAATATGGTTGCCGATTTTTTTTTTCGTTTGACTAGGATCACGGCGCGGCGGTGCCTAAATTTGGTTATGACGCTCTAGAGGTAAAAGACGCGTTAAAATGATTTCAAATTTCAATTGCAATGTTGTATAGAATTGGCAGGAATTCCGTTTTTCTGTTTTCCGAAACCAAGGCCGACTACCCTACTTTCAGTAGCATGATGGCGTATCCAACCAACTAATGCGAATTTCCGTTCGGAGATGCTAGTGTGCGCTGAACACGACGCTCACTCTTTTCATGCGATTTTGGGAGGCGTGTGTGTATGTACGGGTGACAGGTCTAGGGGTGCCGTATTTCATTCTGATTGCGATTGCCAACGACATTTTGATTTGCCTCGCAAATGCTCGAAATGTCCGATGGCGTTCGATTTCTATTTTCGGTGCCATCAGTAGGTACCGTGACTCTGGCGGAATTCATCACCAGCAGGAAGCAGGTTGATTGGTTTTTAATTAGTGCACTAGCAAAGATATCGTAGTTTGATTACGCAGACCAGTAGGAGATAGATTTTCATGGAGTTATTTGGGAATCATAGTTGAAACTAACTCAGTTTAAGTAACAACGCAAAGTTCCGACTTATTCGCCGCGAGAAATCGAACCCGATCACCCAAGTGAAAAGCAACGGCGCTAGACATATTAGATGATAGCGAAATATTTATTGAAATCGAATATATCGGATTTTGCAAATATCACCTGTAAGATAAAAGTTTACAAATAGAGACATAATTCTATTATGGGGTCATGCATCAATTATGACCCATCTCCTGGAGGATCCCTCCTCCTTTTAAGATGGCTTTCATTTCGATAGCATGTTAAGAAATTATTGAAATTTTTTATATCGACTGACTCTTGTATTAAATTGAGCGGGCATATATTATGAATATGTTAGATTATTATTAGATATGTTATATTGGTGCAGAATAGATTACTTTCAATTAAACTAGATAATGTGAATCTATGACCACTGTGAAGGTATGGATCTGGAAAAGATATCGTATTAGGTCGACTTTCATAGGCAAGACTCCAAGAAAAAAAAGCTGAAAAGAGCGAAATTGGCATAAGTTTGAACTATGTAAGATTATTATATTAAGAAAGATATCTTATAAGTCAAATGTTGAATGCCTTTCTCATACTCCTCAAAAATGATGATGAAATGAACTTGATTAGTTAAAATTAGATTTGACTAGTTTGGGTTATACCGGCATTGTCCAGATTTAATTGGGTTAAATTGGTGTAACCATGTTTATCAATATTCCAAGCTAAGCATATTAAACCTTTCAGACATACTAGTTTCGCCATGATACCATGTTTATCAATATTTTCCTGTGTTGCTTAGGGTTACGTGGTAATACTGTGACACAAACAACGCTCTCAGCCGTCTATAGCAAAAACTGTCCACGTCGGTTTATCCTTTAATGGCAAACTGTAGTAGTTCCGAAATGCGGCATTTAGTTATTCTTCCCTTTAAGGGGAGAAATAAAATCTGTTCTGTAATGTGAAATCTGATGTAGGTATGTTAGGAAAGGTAAGCCAATCTTAAATAGTATCTAATGGATCAAAAACAAGAGACTGATGCCGGCCAAGCAATCCCTTGAGATAGTTTCATTGCACATTTCCTGTGCATGATCTATGTAGAATAACAAAACTATGGGACACTGCACCTCCATGGTATCGGTGGTGCAAAACAAGTGAAGAGAGATTTCACCACCTAATGGAATGCTCTACCTTGGAGGAGCCGTGAGCAGGGTTCCATGGAAGGACATGATTGCGTTTAATGGCTATCCAAGCGAGCATGGATTCATAAACAGAGGGTCCAAGAGGCAATGTTGCAGTGCTCTAGGCAGGTGATCCCTCTCTGAATTAACAATAAGTTATAACCATATTGCCTAACTTATGTTAGGCCATTATATTATACAGATTGAACAAGATTATTTGAGACAAAGTAGAGATGTTTCGTGTTAACCCAAAAGTAAAGGTAACAAGTACTTGTGGGGAATGTCGAATGAATAAGAGGACAATTAAAAAAAACTGGATTAGGTTAAATTAAGCTACGTAAGATTGTAATAACGTGTTTTAGGGTTAAGGAGAATAACTGTATGGTTTTCATGAACTTTATACAGTATGAAATATGAATGCATCATGGTTTTATTCACGACGAAATTACAGATTAGATATAACCCTTTTTATCTCTCTATCCCGAAACATATGGCAAATTCACTCAGCCATCACAATACGCAGTTGCGCATTTACTATCTACCTCCGAACTTATAGAATGAATCACAGTGATAGTTTCAAATCGGCGCGTTTGGTGCAATTAGTGCGAACGCTTTCCTACCGCTCGGATCAAACCACGCGAAAGAAAACCTCTCTCTGCGGCGATATGCCGGATACCGGCAGCGAATCAAATCAACCAATACCAGGACCATCAAGACGTAAACTGATACGCTCGATTTCCCTCAATGCCGACTACAATTATCAGGCACTTTTTGAGAACAACTCCCAGCTGACCACCGAGGAAATCATTCAACGCAACCCGGCTTTTGCGGAAGATTTACAAAAGTTACGTGGACGTTTGTCTGTCGACGCGAAAACCATTTATGACGAGTATAAATGTCATGACAACAATGTCGAATATGATACGTATGATGCTGAAACTGAGGAGAGTTTTGAGACGGTCGATGTGTCAGATGTGGAGTGTGATCAAATTGATGGTGGGTAGTTTAATCATTAAATTGTTTTTCACCGATGGTGTGTGTTATCTCATTTAGTGGATTGTCTGCGGTCAGTTTATGTTCTGCTGACAGCTGGGATAAGGTTGGATTATATTATGTTAGTTTTGTCTTTATTGATTATACAAGATTGCATTTTTTTATGTCAGTTTAAGTTAGGTTATGTTAAAATGGATTAGGTAATCCTAGTTTGGGATTACCTAGATTTGACATATCTTTAAAGGCAAGATTAACTAAAAATAAGTTGGCTAATATTATTTATTTCAGGTTTGTTAGGTTAAACAAGATAGGCTCGGGTCTCCCGATTTTAATTCTAATTTATGGCTAAAATAAGATGTTTTGTGTTACTTCTGATTTTACAAGGATTTAATACTACATTACCGTGAATGTAGTTGGGTGAGTTACAGATGATTATTTGATCACAGCAGAAAATATGTGATAAGCTTGATTTGTTGCATGGTGTTAGGTTAAATCAGTTTGCATTATGTTAGAGTGCTTTAATACAGCAAATTGCTTGTATGGAGTTAATTGAGATTACTTCAGATATAACGTATTGCAGTATGATTCTATCAATATATCCAACATAAAATCGTTTCAATTTATTAACTATATGACACCGACATCGATTATTATCTAATCTAGAAAAGAGTTGAGTGTTTGCATCGAACACAGCCGTACTCATGGCTGTGTTCTTTATGATATGACATTCAGTTATAACCCATCGCACAAATAGAAACGTTTCTTCTATCGCGCATGAGCAGTATTTAATCATTTCTTCCGCGCAAACCAAGTGTGTGCTTGTTGCGATTTGTTCTCACGCAAGAGTGGCACAAACATGTTGCAAATCACGATTGTGATGAGATGCGTACCGTGGCGATAAGCGCTCCAACTGAGGCAAACGTGGCAGATTTGTCTGACGATGGAGTTCTTCGACGGTGGTGGCAGCCAATCGATAAGCGCGAATCAAGTTAAAGAGGATGTTGTGAATGCGGTGAACGTGGTGAACGCGCTAGCGGGGCGCACGGCGACACCGCGCTTATCACGCCGCCAACGCAAGGTGATCAAAAGTCTTTCGGGGGAAATTCAACCGCAACACCTGCAGATTGTCGGGCAAGAGAAGGAGGCGAAGTCGACACAGACGGTGGCGAGCGATGTTGTTGATAGATTTGGAGGAGATTGGAGTCGGGAAAATGGGCGTCGAAGTAAGGTAGAGGAAAATGAAAGTCCTCTCGAGACCGATTTGCAAGAAAGGATACGTGCTCTTTCGGATTATTTAAATAGATCTGCTGATTTATTAAGCTCTAGTTCGGATGTATCTGAGGTCTTGACTTCCTCAAATGGCGTGCTTGGAAAAGATTATCTGGGAGTGAAGGAAGATGCTGTCGATGGGGTGTGGACGTCGTATTTCGAAACTAATCTCGATCATGTGTCTGGTAAATTTGGAATTTTTATAAATGTAATCATCGAAAGTTATCGAGGTTCATTTCATATATCCAATTATATCAGTATTATATAATATTCCTAATAAGTTTATATCGGGTTAAGTATCCTAATACCGATTATTGTAAATCAAAGGAATTCAGGAAAACAGAAAACGGTATTTTATAATGTATAAATTCATTATAAAATACCTCATCTTCCAATAGGGTAGGGGTGTCAAACTCACGGCTCCAGATGACCAACTTTGCGGCCCGGTCAATATTTCCCTACCTCAAGAGAGACTCCCACACGTCTTTCCTGATCATAAAAGTAGTTATGATTGGGCCCACCTAAAATTAATTATCGCTTATTTGGACCATATGCCTCTGTGAGTTTGTCACCCCTAGTATAGATAGATTGTTACGATTGGAGCCCACGTAAAATTATGACTTATTTGGGCCAAGTGACCTTGTGAGTTTGTCACCCTCTAGTATAGATTCTCCATTTGAAAAATGCATGCCAGAGTCGCAGAAGCTACATTAGGTTAGGTTACCCTAGATTATGATAGGCTGGCTTACATTAGGTTAAGCTAAGTTTTTGTGCCGAGTAACAACTGACCACAAGGCTCCAAGTTCGAATCTTGGCCGGCGCCGATCAAAATGAATTATTCTTCTAATAAATAGGAATTTGTTTCTAATATCACTAATTTGACATTGAAAAGAGTAGTCGAAGTTTGATAGTTTTATGAAAAATAGTTTAGTTGTGGAATTGGCTAATTAAGAATTATTGCAGATCGTTACTTCAATCAATCAAGAAAATTAATCTAGACATATCTAAGTTATTAAAATATCAGAAATTAATTTACTAACAACGAAATAATCAAGTATGTTAGGTGCATTAAATTAACATAGAATATAATAATTTAGCATTATCTTCTCTACTCACTGCGGCAAGAATAACTAACATTTGTGGTTGTGATTACAAAAAGTCTTCGTCGGCCTGAACAATGCTAGCAACGTAATTTTTTTATCTGCACATACTAAATTGGTAAACATCTGGAAAAATATCAGGCCATTAGATTATGCCCGATCAGCGACTGTGCGGGTAAAGGAAGGAAATGATTATTGTTATACAACTAGTTTCTGCCATTTTCAATAAGTCTGACATTCAGTAAGATTTTTCCAAACATTTGAGAAAGTGTTTATCATCACATGTCACGACATTACTTTGTCACGAAAAATGAAAGGGCCGAGCCATTTTTTTAACAGGTGGAGGATAATAAAACGTACAAAAAGAGGGTGCAACTGTAACAAGAGGGAAACTACTGGATTAGGGCAATATAATTTTAGAATTTCATAAATCAGCAGAGTAATTTCAGAGACTTGACGATTACAGGTTAGTTTGTGGGCCTGGTCCTAAGTGATTTTAACTCGGAGGCTGCAAATGAACATGAAATCCGAGGGTCAAATAATCAGAAATTGTTCCATAATATACCTCACTTTTTATGCAAGTGTTCTACACTTATGCCATTAAATTACCCAGAGTTGGAAATATTGTTTATTACCACTCTATAATATTCGGAATTCTCAAGAACTCCAATAATGTTTCGCCCAGTGCTGAATGAAAAGTTATTAATCTTAAAAACAAAAGTTTTTGTCAGATCTACTCATATTTGAATAAAGTTTCTTTCACTAGATCAAGGTTGTAAAAATATTCATTGAAGTGTACTATACTGAACGAAATACTTATCGACCAACGTGCCAAAATGCAAATATTTTGTTTCTTCAACTAGAAGATGAATATATGTACTTTGGATGCGATTCAAGTATTCATTAGCGTTCGTTTCGTGCACGCAAATATCGCCAACACATGAATACGACGCGTTTGCGGCGATTTCGTGAAGATTAGCGAGCACCGAGCGCAAATATTCGATGCAAATACACAGCGCCGATGTGCGTTCGTAAATAGCAAACGAGTGCAAACACACAAAGACGATGTCGCCGCCGCCGAAGGCGCATAAATTTGTAACGCGCTTTAATAATCTAATAATAATGCCGCACAACGAAGTCGAGCCGCGCGTTAGTCGGCGTCCCGATTTCGTCGCGGAAATGTACATTTTCTCGCGTTTCGCATCTCAAATCGATATCAATGAAATCTGGCGCATATCGAAGAAGTATTAATCAAATTAACCATTATGAAGAAGCAATGGTGGCAAAGTATGAGTATGACTTGGTTTTAATTAAGTCTCCGTAAATTGCATAAATTATATCAGGCTGAATTTAACGCATTAATTAAATGCGACGTAATTAATTTTATCCCTTGTTTCAGGTATGTGCAATGACCAAGAAATATCACAAAACTCACAAGACACGACTGAAAGTGGTAAGTCAAGCAAACTGAACACTCTTCCGAACTTTGTTAATAATTTGAGATGTTTATGTTTTAAATATGAATATTTTGATTTTTAATCATTTGAACATGTGAAAGTGAAGTGGGGCAACATAGATTATGATTTTGCTCCACCTTTTTATGTTTAATTTGTATACGTATTTTAAAAGTTTTAACATTTATTAGTAGCAATACAATAATTTATATTAAACAAGTCGCAAATTGTTCAAGTGCACGGATAAAGTAACAAACATTTTCTACTTATGTTGTTTAATGTACACATTTCAGTATCAATTTTGATTAAGGAATGGCATACATATCCACATAGTTCTAGATAAGCCAGTACTGACCACGCCGTTGCGCTATTTATGATTAGAGATTCATCGATACCAGAAAACTACATCTACTCATTATTATTTTCACACATTATAGTCAGAAAAAGAATTGAATGCTCATTTCTCACTCGAGCACAATCCGAAGGCGAATATATCAAACTCCTGAGAAATTAGTAGTATTTTATACTCGTTGTATAATAGACTATTACCCACTCCGACCTGTCTAAGGAATCATAACAAGTTTAGAATGGGCGATACATTAATAAATTACCTTCAAATGCTAAACGTACATTTACGTTGGTTTGTTTAAAAGTTATACATCGGTTTCTAACTTTTCACTTTTAAAATATTATTTACCTACGAATTTGTGTACCAATTGCTATTACAGTTACATGTTGAACGTTACAATTTACAGCAAAGTTTTATAAAAATAGAGGTTAATAGTTGGCAAACCGATTGACTTCAGTCGAACCTGCTGCATTCCATTGATAACAGGACGGTTTTTCTTGAATTGTTTAACTTCATGGTGTTATAGGATTTTCCATTTTTATTAAAATTGAAATTCATAACTAAAATTTAAACATTGGCCGTAAATTAAATTTGTCATCGTTAAACTATTTTTTTCCAAATAACTAAAAACGCAAATTATGGAGTTTTAGCAAATATCGATATTATTGTAGAATCAATATCAATAATATAGAAACATTAAGTTTCCCAAATTATAAGCAACTTATAAAAAATTAATAAAAACTTCTTAATAAAACTCCACCCCCACTTACGATGTGACAATTTTTGCATATGTAGTTAGTTGTTATTAATACAAATCGAGTTGAATCGAGATTAAAGCGATAGGCTATTCTTTCAATCTAAAAATACTTAAAATAACTGTTAAACATGTGATTAAACGGTATTAAAGCGGTATTAAAAGTGAAAGTGATTTATTAAACTTTATGGATAGCTTATAAATCTCATTGGTAAACCTACATTTTTATACTGGACGATGAACTATTGAGATAACCCAGAAAATGCATAAGGTAGATTTTCTAATCGCAATGAAAAGGATCAAAAAGATGCAATTTTCACACCATTTGGAAAAATAAGATACATGAGAATCTTTAAACATATAATTAAAAAAAAGACTACCATCCAAAATCAAATGACAAAGGAGATAATACACGTGTGCAAAGCATACATTTTTAAATATGCCTCGTAAAAAAACCAACCATTGTTAATTTATTTGCATGATTACTTTATATCTCCATACATTTTTGGTGATTTTGGTTTTCCTTCAATATTACAGCATTGTGTGGTGAAAACTTTCACTAGATCCATAGAATATTCAAATCCAAACTGTGAATATGCAGTTGATTCAAATATTCACACGATGCAATATGACATGACACGCTACATACGCGTAGACATATCCTGAATTATGCACTATAGTTCATGTGAACTGTTCAGACAAAGTGTCTTATTTGTATGCAAATAAAAAGGAGGCTTGCGTTGCATTGTGTGCGTGTGATTGCTTATAGTGATTGTCATTGTAAATAGATTCGTACACATCTGATTAATCGCAATATCGTGAAATGTTTTGCAGGAAACTGATAAAATTATTCTCGGTTTTATTTAAAAAAAAGTGCGATGTCTCTTCGGTGATTCATTCATCACATTTTACAAAGTTGAATGAACCTAGGTTTGATACTTCAATTGAATCATCATTGTCGAAGATATATAATTTTTAACATACTTTAATATTTAATTATAAAAACCAGTTCATTTAAGTGGCGCACACTATTAGTCGCAAGGTGTCAATAATTAAACAAGAAGGGTGCTAATTATACTATATTCCAAGATATTATATGTTTCATATCAATCTGTAGAGAATAAGGCTCGATATTTACATTGGAAATAATACATTGAATTGATTATTACTGATTTCTGAAGCAACTACTAATGTTTCCAACGAATGAGACATTCTTTTGATCGTACAATTTGAATAAAATAATAAAAAATAGGGGTACCTATTTAACAAGTTACCACCATACCACTCCACTCCCAGTGGGCGCCCCTCCATGGTATTTTGATTACCTTTCATTTTTTTCGGAGGGCTTATTTTCGAGATATTGGAAGTTTAAAAAGTCACCCAGTATACATTGAATATATGTAATACTTAAAAGTATTTCACCTTTTTCATTTTTTATACACATAATTTATCATCAAAATTATCAAAAAAAATGCCATCAGTATCTTGATTAAGTTTTTGCAGAATAGTGCAAATTCATTTAGTTTCCATGAGAAGCGAAGTAATACGTCAAGCAGTCAATAGACGAGCGCTATGGACATGACCACGATAGCTGATACGAAGTAAAAGTATTCGAGCGATTCATACAATTCGTTGATTGAATCAAGCACTCCAACAATTGAATTACGCACGTCTCGTGCATTGGCGTGGGAGATGAAATTGTGCGGTTTGAATCTAGTCGCAGACAACATTGTCGCGACGGCAGTCACAAGTTGTACGCTTTTTCGGGGCCGGTTCAATGATTCGAAGCGGTCGTCGTTCGTCTTGTGCGGTTGATAAACGGCGGCGACGAGTGACAGCTACGTCGGACAACATTCAGTGGCTCGTTCGTTTAGCATTTATCTATTATTCTCAGAGGCAGGCGATGAATTCGGATTGAATCGGGGCGCGATTTGCAGTGACATGGTTAGGAGTTATTGAACGATGCAGATAGTATAGTAAATTTATCCATGCAACTTTTCCCTTGATAAGTTAAGGGATTATTATTTTATAAATATGATTGCATGTCAATAAGAATATTTCAGGAAATTATAGAAAATCTGGTTATACGTTCGGCATATAAAGTTATTGAAAATTTTCAATTTTCTAGGATATAAGAAGATATAAGATATAATAAAAACAATATTTGGGCCCGTGAAACAGTCTAAAATTTGTTTATATTTGTTTATGTTCTCTTTGATGAGAAGGCCCTGGTTTTGATATGGATCAAATTTGTTCAATTTCGAGTTAGGTCAGTTTTCAAATTGTCTTATTCGTGTACCCCCAAAGTTTGAAATGGTTAGAAGAGAGCGACAGTATCAAAAGTCATTGGACTAATATTTGGGCTTTAGGAGTTAAAAATCGCTTCTGTTGGATAACTAGATTTTAATACCTGAACGCTTCTACATACATGCTTTCCACAATATAATAGTTTGAGTATATCATAGATCAACACATGTATCTTTATACATGTTTTGATCTACATTCTCAAGAATTTTCGGCGTTGCCTGCCACTTCAACCCTGTAGTATTTTGGAAAAATAGACATAGATCGGTATTTAAAAGAATTTTTAAATATTAAAAGTGGATTTCTTAAGTGTTTCATATGTCCAATATATTTCCAATTAAAGTTTTAACAAAGATATTATGTAAGTTATTCTCTATTTTACATGCAAATAGTTTATCAACAGAAATGTAACAAAGTTTCAGAAAAATATTGCCCTTTAAACTATCGTAGAATAGTATGTATACATTTCATATTTGAGAGCAAGTACTTAGCAATAATTTTTCCTGGCTCATTCACACAACTACTATCATACAGTCTTATTTGAACGACCCCAGAGTATGTACTTGCCTAATTATAACTTTACCCAATAAGTTGGAAGTTATTTTTTCACATTATCAATTAACAACATCCAGGAAATAATTATGAACTGTTTTGTAATTTCTAGCGAAATTGTGTCTACCCACTGTAGGTTAGCCCCCCCCCCCAAACTGTTCTTTGGTTACAAATATCCCCGGCGTGCATGGGACTTATACTAATTCTACACCTTGTACGATATCCCCATGACAACTAAACGACTGTGTAAGGGTAGGCTTTTTCAATACGTTCTCGCCGTATATTTTCGTCGTTGGCGTGAAGAATTCCATGAATGGAGGACTATTTTGGGTGCGGGCTTCCTGCAAATCGAAGACTTCCCCTTTAGCCAGCAGAGCTCAGCCGGAATGGATAGAGCCTAGGCACAAACAGCACTGGCTTTGGAATAGCGGAGGCAAAAAGTCGACGCGGACTAATCGCACGTGTATGAAATACGACTGGGGTGGATTTAATGTTGCTGATCAATTTTGCCGTAAACATGTTTACACTTATCTAAAAATAGTATATACCTGAGTTTTCTCGGGAGATATTTATAGGGGAGAAAAAATAACGTTTTTCTAATATTTAATATTTTAATGAGTTCATTCCTTTTTCGAGACATGAGCAAGCTTCAAAAATGCATATTTAGAATCGTCTTGAAATTATCAATCAACCTGCGAAAAATGAGTCGACAAACACTCCTACTAAACCCCCTTTTTGGATTATAGTATCGATGGTCCCGAGTTCGGGTCACGGTGGGGATGTATAATAAAGTAAGAAGAGTTCACTTTACTATGCACCTATCTTATCATCAATAGGATTAGCCTCTAATATGACTCGGCAAACCAAACAAAAAAAGTATCGATGTAAATTCTTTACGAGAATAATTGAATGTTCATTTGTATACAAGTCTTTCAAATTTGCAATAATTTTAAATTTGAATAAGTCTTTCAATTTGCTACAATGTTAGTTCCATGTTCAATAGTTCGCCCAATTTTTTCATTGGTGTAAGACCACGGCGATTTCCCAAATCACATTTTGGGAAACACAATAATCGGAACTGAGGAAACGATAGCACTGAAGTGCGTTAGCAAGTAATAAATTATTTAACATTGTATTAGGAACCTACACAAGTATACTGAAGTGAAGTCCTAAGCAAAGTCAGCATAATCACTTCCTGTGTTTCTCAACCTTCCAAGGTTGTTTGCAAGAACATAATAAACCCTAGATCAGTGATTCCCAAATTATCACAAATGTGCACCCAAGATTATTTCACCTTTGTATAAAATTTGATTGGACCCCGCCTTCTTTCACCATGTTGTTTACTCCGGCATAATAAAAATTATGTTTGCGGAACACAACTGTTTATAGTTTTATAAGCACTGTTTTAGATTATGGCTTCGCTTAGAATATAAAGCTTTCTTTATCATATATGTCTAGGTTCTCCTTTAAAGATAACAAGAACAAGCCATGTTTTTAACATAAGTAACTTTAACATATGTGTGTGAGAGATGTAAGTAAATTATCACAACTCATTATAGTTCCCTGGAAAGCAGTTTGACTATTGCCAAACATAGGAAATTATTCCAGTTAAAGAACATTCTTGAAGCAACGATGAAGACCATTCCGACTGTGTTTAGGAAGTTATAGGGAATTGGCAATTTTTTTCATTTCCGGTAAATAAAGTATCATGGTAACTTGGCTAATGTTTAAATCAAAGCCGAGCGGAAAAACTTACAGGGATGCAATTCTCACAATGACCACACACCAGTTAAACTGCAATTCGTACACATATTCATATGATTATTAAAAAATATATAAAGTCAAAACTCAATTAATCGAAAACGACTTCATCGATGGTCCGTTTATCGACGCCAGATAATCGAATGCCCATATCATGGACGTAACACTTCATCGAGCAGTCAGATCATAAACTCGCTTATAAAAGAAGAACGGATGGCTCAATTGTTTTCAAAATTTTGCATATGTATAGTTTCGTATATAAGCAATTACGTCCTTTATGAAGTTTAAAATTATCTAATATAGTTTTCGAAATAAACACAATTCATTTTATTCTTCATCGACATATTATTTAAATTATGTCGTGATTACGCGTAATACATCAATTTTTAACATCAAATTTTATATCATTGAAAAGGGGAAATTAACTCGTATTTAATGAAAGTGATTTTAGTATTTCTATTTTAAAAATTGGACATATATATTTTACGCAATGAGAAAAAACCCAAATTAAAATCAGGCAATAAACTTGGACGGCAAATATTTACAATCATCCCGGTTACTATTGCGTAAGTACGTAATTGCTTATATTCGAAACTATATTTGCAAATTTTGGAAATAAGTAAGCCATCCGTTCTTATTTTATAAGTCGATGATCTGACTGATCGATGAATTGTCATCGATGAAGCCGTTTTCGATGAATTTACCTAGACTCACAATATTTGAAAGTGTCTTCTGTCACTTGTTGATAGGACATGTTGAATAAATTTGTTGAAGTGTTTGCTAAACGACCACACGGACATCGCAATAAACACCCTACTCACCAAAAACATTGTACCTCTTAGTATTTAAGCTGCTTTTTGTAATTTCTGGCTTCAGTACCTGATGATGGCGAAAGCCGAAATGTACATTGTACACAAATAAATTATATTTGTAGAACTGTGAAAAAAGTGTTTTACTCATCAACAAATTTATAGACCCACAATATTACAATTGAACGCTACTAGACATTAGAAAAGAAAAATCACATTTATACCCTTTTTGTTAAATATATAACATATTAGAAAAACAAACAAAACCACCAATTACGTTTCTTTTTAAATATGGCCCTTTTAATTCGCTGCTAACTTCTTGTCGGTCCGTCTTTGTACTTATTACTACTAATATGCTGGGTGAATACATGATCTAGTGTGGTAAGTACGAACAGATATGAATGTCCATTGAAGTAGACAGGAAATTTACTTAAGCGAGATTCACCTTTAAGACAATATTACAAATATACGCTACGAGATATTAGAAAAATTAGAGCAAATTTAAACACTTTTTGCTAAATCATGATATATTGCAAAATCAGCCCTCGCAATTCAGCATTACAAATTGCCTTGCGTTTTAAATAGGATAGTCTTAATTCGCTGCTGGAAGACTCGAGACTAACTTCTTATCGGTTGACGACAGCATTTTAAAAGGATATCAGAGGGGGAAATCCGACTAATATACCTATATGTTTTTATCGTAGTGCATGCAAGCTGAAAGGGAGGAAATTGCGTAGGGAAACACTGCCATACTAGGGTAAGCGACCTGAATCAGACGTTCTTAATCGAAAGAGGAAAAAGTGTAAACTCACTTTTTCAGCCGCTGCCGCTTTGTGAGCTCCTCAGTGAAATGCAAGCCGTTTAACCGACCTTGAAATTATATAAATCACAAAATGAACGCGAATTATTTCCCCGCTCGCAATATATCCTGTCATAATTTAAATTGCAATATTAAATTGTTGCTATTTTCAATACCAATCTATGCATTTTGCGTTAACCTCGAAAAAGTGTTTACATTTGGTTTGTTTACATATGTACATGCCTGGATGGAATATATTTATTTCAGTAAACTTGTGAATTCAAAATGAGCGCAGATTGTTTACTTTTACTACCTCTATGCCTCTCTGCTTCTTGTTGTCGGGTTGGCTACATTTCTCTGGCGGGTGTTTGTTATTTGCGAGGTGGTTTTCTTCTTCGTTGGACAAATGAAACTAGTCATATCCCTTCAACCTCTGGCAGGTTAAGGGCTAACTGTACGTTTTGTACCTGTTTTGGCAAATCGACTTCAACGTGGTGGTTCCTCCATTTAGACGACAAAAGGCTTTTAGTATTAGGTATTATTATCACGTTGCAAAGCTGGGTCGGATAGATGGATATTTTAAATTCCACGTGTTTGCTTGAGCTCCTGGGAGTGCGGAGACAAACCTGTTATATGACAAGGGACATTGTTTTATAAGGTTGATACAATTAACACAAAAGGCAAACTATATTATAATGATATTAAATGACCTACTGAAAGAACGTTTGTCCGTATAGTTCTGTGAATCAGAGAAAATCTATTGGAAAAATTATCATCCCAGGAAGTGTCTCTAAATCGAGTTATATCAGTGTTACATGCAAAGAGGGATTTAAGGAAATATATGAAAAAAATCTGAAATCAATGGCAGAAAGTACTGTAGTTTATTATACGGATTTAAGTTATATTTTGTTAACTTCGTTCAGAGAGATAATTATCTCCAAATCGGAGATAATATCATTACCTATACAATGGGTGAATATAACAAACATCCTAAAACAGGTTAGGTTATTTTTTCGGAATAAAGAGTAGGGTTCTTAAGAGGACCCTGCGCGACCAGTATCACCTAGCGGCAAAATGCGGAACTAAAAAGTGATTTTTTCATATTTTCCGTATTGCTAGAAAATATCTTCAAATTCCCAGGACAGCTTTTCATTTGATTTCTCAAAACCGATTTTATGACTCATGAAAGTTGAGTCTAATAACGGATATCATTTTACTATCAGAAAAACTACTTCTTCGAAAATTTCATTTATTTGTATTTACCTTCCTTCAATATATACAAATCATCTACCATTCGATTCAGAATGAAATTTGCTACAGTTTCCTGCAATATTTTTTCCTGTAATTAGATAACATGTTTAGAAATCATGTTATATATCATTGAAGTTTACTCTAATAACGTCAACATTATTGCCTATATCAAAAATGACTTGTCCTGAAAATTCCATTTTTATTCACATTTCCTTTTTTCTAGAAGTATAAAACATGCACCAATCGATTAAGCGTGAAAATTGCTTAACTTCTGGGACATTGTTTCATTCGATTACTTAGAACCGATATCAGAAGTCATAAAGTTTAGTCTAATAACAGCGACATTTTCGCTATCCAAAAAATGACTTGAAATGACTTCTTCCAAAAATCACACTTTTATTTACATTTACCACATTTCTATGCATACAAATCATATATTAATCAATTCAGAATTAAATTTTTCACTAACTAGTGAAACAGCCATTCCGATTAATTGTCTAGAGTAAACGTTATAGATTGTTGAAGTTGAGTCCATTTATGAATGCATATGCAGAGGGTTTTGGAAGCACAAAAAGACATATATTTTAGCGTCTACCGACACAAAACATTCACAAACAAGGCACATTATTCAGAATCAATCAGAAACAAAAGGGCACATCGCACACAAATTTCAGGGGAGAATGAGAAGAAAGTTGTAAAATAAATAAGCAACATAAAAGGTGTTCCTTTCGCTTTCCTTAGTTTTCTTCTAGGCTGGCTTTGAATAAATCTTCTCTGTAAAGTAGGGGAGTATGCATAAAATGAGAGTACGATATGCTTGGAAATAGCATCTAGGGTCTAATTCTAGGATAGTATATCTCAAAGTATTGAGTTTAAATGTACTTATTTCATAATTCTCTATCAATCCTACTGGAAGACATCTCCTTGTAAGTGCATTTTGGATTTTGGGATTTAATTACATT
Organism: Mimaenictus wilsoni; assembly: GCA_027575185.1. Classification (NCBI taxonomy): domain Eukaryota; kingdom Metazoa; phylum Arthropoda; class Insecta; order Coleoptera; family Staphylinidae; genus Mimaenictus; species Mimaenictus wilsoni. The sequence goes on from JAODAC010047519.1 coordinate 45,587, forward strand.
AATTATAAGTTGATGTTGTTAGTTTCAAAGAACTTCACAAGCCAAGGTATAGTTATGACCAGTTTAATTATTATTTTATTGTACGACGAGCATGGAATGAATACATTTCTGCATTGCCTTGCTTAGAACTAGGTGTTCCTCAAGTACAGAAATGAAAATCCACAGGATATGTGTGACATTTCTTAAACAAAACTATAATTCAATAGGTGCATTGTACACAAAGAGTAGAAAATTAGTATATTATAAAATAAGACCACATAGTATACTGTGTGCACGCACCTTTGCCATTTCTGTAATTTTCTGTAGTCAGTTTCTGATTCAACTAAAGCTAATAACACATAATAGTCGTTAAAAAAGTATAACGTACAACTAGCATGGATTACTTATGTCTCGGTACTATCACGTGCAGTTTGTTGTACATATTCGCATGGAATGCTTATTTCTCACGTAGTATTCCATACTCGTTATATTACAATAATTATATAAAATAAACTTTAAAGACTTAATATAAATGCAAGGAATACATATAAAAGTTCGGGCTTGGTACAGGTTGTGGTTATATGATGTGGTCTCCACTAGGTCTGTGAGACTGTCATCGATATTTTGGTTGTAAATGATGCAAGTTCTCGATATCGATGAATTTCCATCATTTTTGTGGTATCTATGGGATCCATCTCACTTATGATTAGAGGATCATGACTTTAATATTTCAAAATTTTATATTTTTGAACAACATTCAAATTCGAAATACGAAAACATGTAGTATTTGGTGCGTGGTGCGCGTGCAACGAAATCATAATGCCCAGAATGTCGAAATGGATCGCCGACAACCCCGTCCCCACGTCTGTACGACAACACCAACCGGTCGTAGTGGCGCGCGTCACAGCCGTCTCTCTCTCGTGACTAGTTGAGCCCCAACGTTCGTACGTTCATGCTTCCTGCTGGTTGCACAGTTGCGGCCGAAAGCCGACCGATCGTCATTTAAAACTCAGCCTTGCCTTCGTCGAGCGCGACTCTAGCAAGCAGTCCGTTGCTTTCAGTTAACCGACGTGATCGTGCGTGCGCGGTCGCCTTGTCGCTTGGCTCTTCGTAAGTACGTTGCGGCACATCGTCATCTTGACGCCACTGTCGATTTGCTTCCGTTCATATAAATTTCTACGTCGACATATTACGACTGAAACGTTCTACCACACATGGATAAGGGAAATGATGCGAAGAGTGTGCTGGTAAATAATGTGGTTAGTTCATAGTGAAGTGATTACCAAGTGCCAACCGAAAGAATAAAGTGATCTCGAGAAAGAACGGTTTACTTGTGCAGTGTTAGACTTTTAAAATGATGTTTGCTAATCTATGAAGTATAATGTTAAAATCGAGAGTGTAGGTGTAGGTGTGCCAAGGTGAAATATCTCAGCGACATTTTAATTGTTTTCTATAATTGTTGCTATTCTGTCGGCGGGTAAAACAGCGAGATTTGTGTGCACACACGCAAATGAATTAACATCCAGATGAGATCATGCTAGTACATGCATCTTGGAAACTCGTCATTCGTGCAACATATTGTGATGCAACTCAACAACAGGCTGGACAGTACAGGACGCACCTCGAGCGACAATAGACGTCTACTTGCATAATTCATTTTGTGTTGTTGAATAAGTGGCAATTTTAATATTCATCTGCTTACGTGCATCTTGAATGGGTTTAGATGTGGTTTACCGCATTCTTGAGAGGAAGGAAAAAAGGTCTGAAATACGGCAACGTTGCTTGAATATCTAGCACTAGACGCGCCCTGTAACAGGTGTTTACAAACAAGCGAAAAACGTTCGCCGTTACCTAGTAACGCTCTTAGCTCAGTGTTTGAAGATGCCATCTTGAAATTTGGTGGGTGGCCAGTTTGCGGAAATATAATTACCGAAAACTTTGTTTACCAACTATAAACAAATCTAACAATGCATTGTTTTTGACACCATCGTCAATTATGGCGTGTCGTTTTTTGTAGATTTTTGCATTAGTAAAAGTATGGTGTGATTACCAAAAACACTGTAGGGATAAGATGCTACCTGCGCCTTTGCTAACCGTCGGTATGGTAAACGACGAACCTTCATTAACTTCTCAGATGATCGGCGATACCTCTACGGTTACGACCACTGTGACTATGATGGTGAATGTTGCTAATGGAAATCGAGGTGGCGGTGGAACATCATCGCCACTGCCACCAACGGCCACCGCTAACGGTTGTGGAGTTGGAGGCAGCCGTACGAAGACGAAATCGGTAGCAATTGTAGCACCACAAAGGAGCAACAGCATGGACTACCTCAACTTTGAGGAGCGGCGACAGCTGATTGCGTCGTCGTTGTCACTTTCGGATTTTCTTCAGACTGCAGCATGCAATGGAAATGCCGGGAATAATAACGAGAAGGAAGTAACAGCGTTGTGTGGTTCTGTGTTTGTATCCAGTGGTAAGTTTAATAAGTTATTCGAAAAATTCTCGTCGTACAGTTATATATAGGGCCTTTTTAAGACATATATTATGTTGTTAAAGATAAACGTGGATCTGTTATATTTAGAAAATTATACTGTAGCACAATGATAGCGAATCATTAACCCGACGCACAGTGTCCAATTTTGTTGTTTTTGCGCGTCAAAAGTTCATATCTCTGTTTTAAGGCGATTTTTTTTTCGTCCAAACCGACTATATTTGTTAAATTATGCATTTTTAAAGAATTATTCATAATTTTGGTGAAATCAGTTTGGTATTTCATGGTTTTTAATACATCTTATGCAGACTAGATACGCCATTTTTATATTTTGGGTCAGAAACTGCCTTTCCTCGATTGTACCAAAACAGTTTTAGTGTCTATATGCGCCCAAGATCATCCTCTTTCAGATGATGCTATTCACAATATGTTAGGGTTAGGCAGGCACCCACATTTGACGTTCTTTTGCCTTATTAATATTTTTGAAAACTCGCCTAAAAAAGTCGTTATTTGAGCCGTTCTGAATTGGCGTTTGTTTTGTTTAGTTCTCACAAACACGCCCTTTCTTTTATTACTCATCGGAATATGTTTGAGTTGGCCGTGGATGTCCGATTCTTTGATTTTTTATTTTGCTGCTTTACATGCCCTGAAAGATGGCTAATTTTCAACCAGTCGCATTGAATCTAATTTCATATTACTCTTGGAAACTTGCACTTTCTATTGATACCATACTCAATACTTTTGATTTGGGGGAAAGCACCAATTCTTGATCATATATATATTTGAATGGTTTTGACCCAGATTTATGGTTAAAAGAATGGTACATTTTGGATATTTCCCAATGATAAAAGCTCTTTATATATCTCCACATTATGTACTTTCCATTGACACCAAACACAATATGTTTATTTTGAGGAAGACACCCTCATTGCATAAAAAAGTCTTTTGATTGTTTTTCAATAAGATTGCACGCAGAATGGCTTCGATTGTTTGCAACGGGCTGGCATTTGTTTTTATACTCTATTTGAGTTACCGACAATTATTTTTGCTCAATTAACAATATATTCCAAAAGATAAATTAATCTTTTGTAATCATAAATTGTCCGTCGATCATCACGAGGAGGTTTTAATTTATGGTACGGACATTATACACAATTTGTCGTTGACCATAGGTTCGTTGTTGGTAGAGGCCCAGGAAGCATGCCATAAGAATATTAGAAACTAGACAAAAACATACCCGGAAAATGTCTGGAGAATATATTAACAATAATCTTTGTAAAAGATTATTGTTGAACATCATGAGTTGAGGTAGTGCTATAGTTCCTCGTGTAGATGAATCACTACCATGCGAAATGAGAGAGTTGGTGGTTCTTTCGGAAGAATATAAGGATTCTAACAGTGCAAGTGATACAGACAGTGTTAGTGATCAGTGTTGTTTAATGTAGGAATTTAGTTTTAGGGTTTAAACTTTAGGTTAGGCATATGAATTTTAGATGATCCTAGATAGCTTTTGTGTGGGAGAATGTGTGAAGTGGTGTGTGAATAATAATCACACTGTGTGGTGCCCGCCCCGAGCACTCGAACCTCGTCCGCTGGCGTGATACGCCAAGGTGTTACCCACTAAGCCACCCCGACTGACAAATTTCAAATATTTACCATTTTGTCCACCGCTGAGAAGTTACTAAAAAATTCCAGAAAAAAAACAATTATTAGAAATATCCATAGCCTTTTGCTTATGTTGTTTATATGACCCAAATTAGTATAAATTTTATGAGCCCCCAATTTACCTATTTATAGCTGAATAAGTGTTCTTTTTTCTACTCCTGTTTTATATTAAGGACATTATATTAACGTTTTTGATTAAGTTACGATATACACAACCTAAAGATGGTCATAACAGTGCTGGTAGATGAATTCATTTCAGTACTATTTTTGATTACGAAATGTCAAACATATGTTAAAATTTTTCTATTTGTTTGCTACTTGTTTGTTAAGCAAACAATACGGTTATTTGCCTATAATAATACAGCGATGTATTACGGTGCGGCTCCGACAAAATAAAAGTGGATGAGGCCGTGGATGAAACGATCACCGTTCAGGAAATATATGACTTGCACAATTTGTCATATCCGTAATTAAGGTACAGCATTACATACTCGTTGTACAATATACTATAGTCGGTCATGTTTATTGCGAAAAATTATTTCAATTACGTTCCTATCAATAATACAAAGAAGAATTGAATCGACAAATAAAATTGGATTAAGTGTTTTAAGTATAAGTATTATTATTCATAGATAAGTATAGTAATAAGACTCAATCGTTACATACAATGATCATAAATCCTATATATTTTAATATTATACACTTGCTATTTATTATTTTAGTTTATTTGAAGTATATATTTTACAACTTTCATGGAACCATAAAATACCCTACAAATATCAATTCTAGATTTTAAAGCTGGTGTAACGTCATTGAAATCGATTTTATTGCTTTGCAATTCAAAGATTCAAGCCGTAAAACCTTTCGAGGAACCAAAGCCTTCGAGAAATTTAGATCTAAAATTTAAATTCATTTTAAACAAGCAAAAGAACAAAAAACATCTTAAGGTATTACTTTAATATATCTTTTTACATGATTCATTTTCTTCTCAATCTATGGCAACAAGCCTACTAATACACTTACTTAATACACTAATACTTAATGAATAAAAAAACATATTTATCTCTCTTCGCGTGGTCAATTAGGATTTCGCACGTATCATTTACGAGATTTGTAATGACATTAAGACATGACAAGCAAACTCAGTACATGACTTTGCCGCACCGACCATCGTAAACATTTATAACACAGTGTTCCAATGTGTCATCCTCATTTTACGATGGCTTGATGTGTGGTAAGGTAGCTGGTTGCTGCCACTGTGGTTTTTTGATATTTCGCCAAAACTCACAAGCCTGGTTTGTTTGCATTCCTCTGTTCTTACCTATAATTAGCGCTATGCTGCATTCTCCAGTAGCGGAGACAGTGGTACTTTGATTACTGCTCTGCCCAGTGAAACTGAAACCGAAAACCTGTTGCAACTTGCACCATTTGCTTCGAATGCAATATGTTATACGTTATGTCTCTTGCAATATCTAATGCAGAGATTTCCAAACTTTGTATAGCCTCCCTATTTTTAAATATACTTTTTGGCGGCCCCCCATCTTTAATTTCGGTTTTCTTTATAATGTAATGTCATAATATGTGTTCAATAATGCTCCAAGGGGAACATTACCGCCCGTAAATTCTCGTGCCTCCCCTGGCACTGGGTGCGCCTCCCAGTTTGGAAAACTTTTGGAAATGCTTCATACAAATGACAAACAAGTATTGAATTCTAATCCTTGAAATTGATACAATAATTTGTATAATTCTTCATTCACATTGGATATTTTGTTATTCTTTGACCTTACCAGTTTCATTTTTGATGGTTGGTCTTGAACACCCAAGGAATTTATAGCATACAATCTATTTGCATAAGATTTTCGTGTAATTTGCATTTTCGATTAGAGTCAAGGTCGTCGGGCAAAATATCCACACCGTGCTCAGTGAAAATTAATTTTTATCTGCAACTTTCACGGCCTCACCTGCGAGGAGCATAGAAGGTTTTTCGTCCCGTTTTTTCGCCACCTTCACTTTCCACTTTGTTAGTGGCAATATTACGACTTGCTATGTGTACCTACTTGTGATTTATGATCATCCTTAACTATTATGCGCCTTTGTTTTCGAGTTTTTCTGTATCACGCCAACGCAGCGGCGATTTGGAGCAAGTTTGTCACCGGTTCGTCGATTAAAAATACGTCGGTCGAAGATCAAATATTTTTAACCACGCAGCAGCGGCAACAGGATTCGGTGCCGAAAGCCGCCGATGGGAATGTTTCGAGTGTGTTTTTCCGAAGTGGAGAAATTCCCGTCGCAATTGAACACTAAAGGGGATAACCATAAACGACCTAAGTGGGTTTGGTGCAGTATAGAATGTTAACGATTTCTGTTACCTAGTTATTAGAATCTTTAAAAGAATACTGTTTATTTACCGGCGTGATCTTAGCCCTACAAAATAAATTCCTCTATTTTCCAATGTGATCTAAATGGTGATTTTATGCTACTTTATTTTTAATAGCATATTACAGAAGCGCGAACTTGGCGCCCGAGTTCCAACTCACAAAGTTGAGCGTTGAGAAGTTAGCAGTTAGATGTTGATTTGTGATCAGATGTTAGATTTTGCAACGACGTGTTTAAGTATGCTCAATTAAGTATTAGCGAAATTTACATTTACTTGTAAGATCATGCTTCACGTGTGTCGCGTTCAAAAGAAATTCGTATGTTTAGGTTAACAAATGTAAATTTCCAGCGAGGTCCTACTTTAATAAAGTATTATAATAGAATGCTAGGCAATATAAGTAAAAATTGAAAATAGTTAAGCTGGTTGTTTCAAAAGCTCTGATATATTGGAATATCAGCCCCTACATTAACATCATAAAATTGCCTGGCTTTTTAAATGGTATCGTTTTAATTCGCTGCTAACTTCTTATCGGACGGAGTTTTGTGTTAAGGGGTTTTAAGAACAGCTTTTTTCGATTGGTGGGATAATATCTGGAAAATGACTCATTCCATGTAAAATGGACTGGGGGTACCTGCTCCACCATCTCCAAATAAAGGACGGGGAGGTTCTACTTTGTCTTTTAAGGTTTCATAACTTCAGTTAAGAATGTTATTTGGTTGCCATCATAGAGCTTCTCAAAGACGAGTTCCTAGCAGGATGATGCAAAAGCGTCAACTTTGCTCAGACATTCTGAGAGTTCTACAATGCAGAGTCTGTTCTTTCCCAACCTCATACAATTTTTGGATCTTAATCAGAAAGTAGTACTTGGTTAGCCTTTAAACTTGGCCTCTTTAACGTGGAATGACCAATATGCACTTTCAAATGATATCACACACTTGATTGTTTGTTTGATGCCGCAATTGTTTGTAAGAGGTCCCCCTGGAATATTTTAGTCAAGTTTTAGGTGGGTATTTTGTGTTAAGACTAATATTAGACAAAAATTATGATCTTTCAGATGACATCACACACACTTCATTGTTCGTTTGGGAGCGAGACTCATTTGTGTGACGTTACTGTTTAACGTCACATAAATGGGTCCCCTCTCCCAAACAATGTGTCGGCTCCACATTCCGCCAAAATCGAAAAGAATGCATTTCTTTGGAATATACAACATTAATGTTCCAAGTAAGAAATTGTTACCACCCTTCGAAAATAGGGAACCAAAAAACAACCACGTTTTCCTATAAATTATTCAATTTCTTTTTAAAAATATCAATAGCCTGCGTTCGAGCATACATCGATATATGCAGTAATGAGTCGGGAGTTGTTCAAGCACTCACAAAGTAGCCCGTCGACGAGACCTACACTTGTAACATCGATAATGTCAACTTTAGTTATGTACTGCACGGACACCACCATTGAAACATTAACGACTCGTTCTTCATAAGCCATCTTCAGAGCTGTCGTCGAGAAGATGCCGACGTGGCGAGGACATGGTAGTAGCATGGTAATATCGGGAGATGTTGACGGCATGTCGCCGGCCGGCGTGGCAACTAAAAATACGCAGGAGAAGTGTGCACCCGTGCAACCCAACCGGAAATAGGTGTTATTTCTTCCGCGCCCTCTGTATTTTCCTTTACAATTTGTGTGTGTTTTTAGCATTCGGTACTTAAACATTTAACTGCGTGTTGTGTGGATGCAATGTCTAGGAATTATCTGACAAATTGTTCTTGTCTTCTAGGTCACGTGTGTCATCTGTTTCTATACGCGTGTACTTAGTTTGTGTGGATTTGTTCGTAATCAAATATTGCTGACAACGTAATATGTTGGTTGCACAACATGTTTGCCCAGGGCACACTTGAACATTGTTTGATTCATCGGGACGTGTATTTGCTAGGCGCGTCTAATTTCTAATATCATTGCCATTGTTTGCTGATGTGGTGTTGCGCACTCTATAGCTGTGTTTATTGATAATGAAATTGTTAAATACCACGAGTTAAGTTTCGTTCAAATCTAGAGGATGCGACAAACCGCCGAGCGATGGCGTGCACAGAACGCGACTGGATAAGAAAGTATAAGAATGCATTTCAATTGTGCGATTTTATTATCCAGGGGGCAGGGGTTGCAATGGGTGGGCAGTGAGGAGGAGGCGGATGTACGAGTCGATGGACCTTCCCTAGTTGGCGATCAGGCGACTGTGGGAAGAACGTGGAGCAATTGAGGGCATGGTACCCGAGAGAGGAAGAGGAATATATGATTAGGTGAGGCAAAACCGGATCACTCAGCTCGTACAATCCATCTTACCAGAGAATTTGAGCCACAGTGTAAATAAGAAAGCACTCGTGGCTAGAGCGCGATGCGGATCGGTGGAGAGCGGGTGCAAGGTATGGATGGCGGGAGTCTATACCCGATGTATATGGTGCGGGATTGATACGTGGGAGCATCTGGCGTAGAATTCTGCGGGCATAGAGAAGGGCAGGGACTGGTCGAGAGGAAGAGAAGGCAATCGAGTGAAGAGATGGTTGGATGAGAGGGTAGGAGGGGCGATTTGCACCGCAATGATAGTAGCAGAGAAGAAGCGCAGGAGTGGAGGATAGAATTGTTTATTATTGTTTTTAATAAAGGATCAATAAAGGTTGCACACTTATTACCCATTTTTATATCGGATTTGTAAAGAAACGAATTTGATAACATTATTCATGTTGACATCTGCACTTGACGCTTAACATACCGGTGCTGATGGTGGGGTTGATGCAGAAAATTTTATCATATTCGGTATCGAACTTTATAGGGATTGACTCAGAAATTCAGTGCAAATTCGTAAAATATACTTTCAAAGCGAACTGGAACAGTCCGAGTGATGACCACCGCTCTGTATAGCTATTTTCCTACATATTGTCTTACTTGCAATCAATTTTGATCATAAGTCTGAATGTGATTGCTAATCATGGTCGACTCTGAATCCAAGCAAGACTGTTACAGACTTCCAGTTCCGATTTTTTCCAGATGGCAATAAAAATTTTAAACACTCTCATTAAGCATGAGGACTCGCAAAAACAACCGTAATCCGCCACTGGGCCAAGGATTCATTTTATAAAAAATATTTAGTCACAGCCGAAGGAATGGAGTAATGCCGATTTTATTCAGAATTGTTTCAAAATCTATCAGATATGGACATTTTATTCCCCTTATGTACCTACCAAAAATTAACCATTTTGCTGCTATCACATAATTGTTTATGATTAAAATTTCACATGATCAAACACATTTACGATATCAATAGAAATATTATATTATACCATATTATTGAACGTGTATAGATGTGATCAAAATTTACGACTATAAACGTTATGTAAATAAAATATGAATTAATATAAATACAAATTCATCTTGGGATTTGTTATCATCTGTCAAGAAATCTTATGGCATTTGCAAAGAACACTTCCACATAGCCCGTATGTAAATATTATCGGAAAACATACCTACAGAACTTTTTAAATATATTCTAAATGAAATTTATA